>PISW01011909.1:0-36259 GCA_004023785.1 Mungos mungo
TCTCTCTCTGCCCCTCCCCCATGGGCTCTCTCCCTCTCTCTCTGCCCCTCCTCCATGTGTTCTCTCTCTTTCAAAATAAAAAAAAATTTTTTAGAAAGAGTCTCTTACAGTTTGCCTTCCTCTCTGTTTTTATCTTATTTTTCTTTCCCTTCCCCTATGTTCATCTGTTTTGTTTCTTCAGTTCCACATAAGAATGAAATTATGTATTTGTCTTTCTCTGACTGACTTATTTCACTTAGCAAAATACACTCTAGTTCCATCCACCTTGTTGCAAATGCCAAGATTTCATTCTTTTTGATCACTGAGTAATATTCCGTTGTATGTAGATACCACATATTCTTTATCCATTCATCAGTTGATGGATATTTGGGCTCTTTCCATAATTTGGCTCTTGCTGACAGGGCTGCTATAAACATTGGGAATCACTTTTTATTGAGATATTTGCACTTACCCTGAGGGCACATTCTAGGAACAAACAGAATTGAAGAACTTCCAATTCTGGACACCTACGTCTACAACACAACGCTCCTGAAGACACCCACACACCCATGCACACGTGCAGACACACAAAGGCACATTCCAATTTCTTCTTTATTCATCCAAGGTTGCCCCTGACCCACAAACCACCTGCCGCAGGAGCTGGTGACCCCAGGAAATGGAAGGATCTCTACCACTCAGCTGAATTTCTAATCCTTACGACAAACAATAAAGCAGGTGGCAGGAGGCCCATTTGGCAGACAAAGAGGCAGACATTCAGAGCGGATGAGGAATTTTCTGGAAGCCACCAGACCTCTGGGTACCGGAAAGAGCTCGGGCTCTTTCCATGGGGCCAAAATGTTTTTCCAGTGCCCCGTGAGGGATGGGAAACCACAAAAGACAGAGTGCCTACCTTCTGAGGATTTACAGTAAGATTCGCAAGCATCCAACGTCCAGCCCCGCACACAGAGAGTACAGCTCCATTGCTATGTTCCTGCATCCCACTCTTTGCCATCAAAGACACCCAGATCACATAGGAAGACCTGCGTTGGCATCATCCGCTGAGTCATCATGAGGGCAGAGCCACAAACACAGACACCAGTAATCAGGGACAAAAGCGCTGCTTCCCGGGCCTTTGGACCAACCTTGGCAAGTGGACTCGCTCTGTCTGGGTATTTATTATACACAACCATGTGTGCGCAAGAGTGCACTGCTGACTGTAACACCTGTTTGTCTGCTCCCCCCACTTACCTGCTGCCTGGCACATGCTGGCGGTCTGGTTATTAAGGATCTATGCCGGGAGAAAAACCAGCTCTTGGGAGCAAGCACCTGTTAATACTTGTTTACGTCCCCGCCATTTAGGAAACCTTCCCCAATAAAGACGCTGACGATGGGTGAAATCCAGCCTCCCTCACGTTGAGATTTCAGTTGGGACGTTTGGTGAATGTGAGTCCCCATCTGGGAGGGCCACAGAGTGGCAGACACAGCGGTGTGACTGCGTATCTGGCTTGAGTTGAGCACCAGAGACTGGACTGCACCTCAGGCCGAAGCAGAGATGGGTGGCTGATTATGGAAGGCTTGTTCTGTGGCAGCCAACAATTGGTCTGGAATTGGGAGGATTCCCGGAGCAGAGGCAGGATCTGGACCAGGAAAAGATTCTCATCTGGGACCAAAGACAAAGCCACGTTGGGGCAAGACCGGGAAAGCAGAGGAGGGGAGCCAGAGTGCTGGGGGCTTGGCTCTCCATGGGAGGAAAGCATAATAGTTAATTCTTAATCTTCTCTCCTACTGTCCCCCTCTCTGTGCCTGCCCCAGGAGGGTCCTGAGGATCGTCAGGGGCCCCCTCCTCACTCCCTCAAGCCCCATGGCCTTCTCTCATCCAGTTCTACCAAGGTTACACCCTTCTTCCAGCCCAGTAGCTCTGAGGGACAATTGCGATGTTATTACAAAGTCATGTCATCTCCACCCGCCTTCTGTCATGCTTAACCCACATGACCCCTCCAAACTCGGGATCCTTGGAAAACACAACCGTGCTTGTGTCCCCTCTCTGCTTGAATCCCTTCCGCGGCACCCCACCTTCAGGCTAAAAACATGCCCATTGGACGTGGCCTCGGGCTCTGCGTGGTTGGATCCATCGACCTCCCTGGCCTCGTCCACCATGCGCTGCGTCCTCTCCGCCCCCACAACTAACTTCCATTCTCATGTCTCACCTTGGCTGTCCCCACAGGGCCTTTGCACAGACTGTCCCTCCTGCACAGACCCCATTCTCTCCAGCTTTCCTCAGCTAAGTCCTGCTTATCCCCAGAGTCAGGACACCTGTCACTTCCCCAAGAAGGCTCCCCTGCCTCGCCCAGTCACCACCCACTTTCACCTTGGAATATGACTCCATGCCTTGTCCAAGGAGTAGTTAGACCCTTGGCATTTTATGTTTATTTACAGATTAACGATGAATCTCCCTGTGGGCCACCTGGTTTATGAAGACGAGTGTCCCCAGCACTTGGCCAGCATCTGGGAGGTGCTGAGTGCACATAGACACTGGACTGGAGGAAGGAACTGTGCTGGGGTTAGAACAACGGCTTGTCGTTAGCGGGGTCAGAGCTCCCACTGACAGTCAGTCTGCCGGTTAGCGACTAGAAGTTAGTCAGGGACACGGCTGTTAAGCCTCTCGGAGAGGTTTATATTTTTAACCAAGATATAGATCAATCACAGAGGCGCCCAGGTGGCTCAGTCGGTTAAGCATCTGCCTCTTGATTTTTGCTCAGGACATGATCTCATGGTTTGTGGGTTCAAGTCCCAAGTCAGGCTCTGTGCTGGCAGTGAGGAGTCTGCTTGGGATTCTCTCTCTCTCTGTCCCCCCACCTCAAAAAAATAAACACATGAATCACATATTTTCCCTTTGCCTCATTAAGCCTTTCCCCCAGCCCCAGGTCACCAGGCAAGGTGACAGCCACATCAGTTCCGGGGCAGAGCTGTCAGACTGCTCCCAAAGCATGAAGATGCGTTCGCTACTGGGGAGCAAAGGCCCTCTCCAGGGGGCCCCAAATACTTTTCTATTCAGAGGCAGTTATGTGTGTGTGTGTGTATGTGTGTGTGTGTGTGCGTGTTAAAAACATATACAATAAGTATATCCAATGTGGGACTTCACAGATATTACTGCTTAGGATAAGGCTAAATAAGTAAGAGAATGAATAAATAAAGTGCATTTAATAAGTCTATTCATAGGGAAAATAAATCAGAGGTTGGCAAGCCATGGGCCAGGGCCAGGGCTGGCCCCCTGACTGGTTTTGTACAGTCCGCAAGCTACGACTGTTTGTTTTTAAATGCTTTTTAAAGAATGTAAAAATATATATATAAGAACAGATGACCGAGCTCATGTGTGGCTTCCACGCCCAAAATGCTTTCTATCAGGCCCTTTTCAGACACAGTCTGCCAACCCCCGAGCTACATAATCACCATGAGGCCGGAGATGTGGACCGTGTGTGGGAGACGCTGGGGAACGCGGCGCTCAAGAACGTGCGGGAAGCCGGGCAGGCCTGAACCCACCTCTCTGCCTTCAGTTCTGTGGCCCTGATTTACAGGTTGCCTTCCAATCTACAAAATGAGAGCAGTAGGAGTCCCTGCCTCAGAAGGATGATGCGAGAATTCAGGGGGTTAGTTCATATCAGCACTTAGCGCCTGGTGCCTGGTAGGCACTCAGTACATGATAGTTGTTGGTGTTTCTCGTTTAAAGCTTGTTTTCTCCAGCACAGAAAATTGGACAAATATCGCACTGCTTTGAAAGATCTCCCAGAGACCATCTGTTAGGATTCCGGTACGACGCCTTTGACTTGTAGTTTAATCGACGCGTTCATCTATTCCATCCTTGGTTTGTTTTACGCCGTGTGCCGGGGGGGTCCTCCGAGAGGCCATGCCGAGATGGAGTCAGGGATACAGGACGATGACTGGAATTGGAAGCTGTGGAAGATGAAGGAGGGAAGGAAGGAGCGGGATCGGGCCAGGGAGCCTTCGGAAGGCAGTGCAGCCGGGACGAGGTCCCGGCCACCAAGCAGAAGGCGTCCCCTCGCGGGCAGAAGAGCCCAGATCCCAGCATCCTCTGTGCTGCCACTGTCCAGGGCAGCCCTGAGGGAGGTGGTCTGTTCTGGAAGCCAAGGTGGAGTCTGAGGTTGCTGCCGGAGGCACGATAGCAGCTTGTTGCGTTCTACATGACCAGCGGGACTCTCCTGTGGCAGTCCCCGCGGCAACCCCACGGTCCACCCCTTGCTCCTGGCCATCTGCTCTCCTTCCGTCACCAGGAGCTGCCCCGCTGGGAGTCGGGGGGGGGGTCTTTCGGAGAGAGGCTGCGGCTGGTACTCTCCTGCTTTTTAAAAAATTGTTTTAAGTGTTCATTTATCTTGAGAGAGAGAGAGAGAGCAAGCAGGAAAGGAACAGAAGGAGGGAGAGAGAGAATGCTAAGCAGGCTTTGTGCTGTCAGTGCAGAGCTGTCGTGATGCCAGCGCTCGATTTTACAAACTGTGAGATCACGACTTGAGCCAAAACTAAGAGTCAGATGCTTAAGCGACTGAGTCACCCAGGCGTCCCGGTGCCCCCGGCTCCCTCCTCCACTGTCCACCCTCGGATGTCACCTCGGCAGGCCTGGGGGCTTGTGACCTCCAGTGCTGTGACCCAGACTCCCTCTCCAGCGGCAGAGCCCCCAGTTAGCGTCTCCTACTCTGGCTGAGGTTACCACACGTGCCCCATCCACAGTCACCACAGGGCACCAAGAAGCTTGGTGAGGGTCACCTGCGTTCCACGTGGACTCCCCCGCCCTCCCGACCCAACTCTGTAACAGCGGCCCTGCCCCTTCTTGGCGAGCAGACCCAATTACCCTGCCAAGAGGAAGACTCCTCTTTTACCTGCCGAGGCCTGGGGACAGAAGTCCCCTCAGCTCTGGGAGCAGCCGTGGCTGGGACTTTCCTTCGGGGAGCCCTGGAGGTTTCCCCCAGAAGCAAGGGATCTCCTTTGGAGACCAGAAACCCCAAAGAGCCCCGACTTGAAGGGAAGGGAAGTACAAGGTCCCCTTCCTTCGGAAGGATGGTGTGCTAGCTCAGGGTCCAGGTGGGAGTAGATGTGCAAGAGAGTCCATGTCGAAGGGCCACGAGGAGGGGGAGGGGCAGCAGGTGCAGGATGAGCTTCTGTCTCTCGCAGGCCAGACACCTGTGAGGGAGAGAGAAGCAAGGACCGTGGGGCAGCGCAGTTCCAAACGGTGTCTGGCCAACCCCACGGGGACCCCTTAAACAGAAGTCACCATTGGGAGTGCTGGTTAAGAAAGCCTTCCAGCCGTGATGGAGATGTGACAGGTGCATGGGGAGAGGTGGGCGGGGCAGGGGCGCTCTGGGCAACCGGGCGGGGGCCCCAGAGGGCAGGCCTAGTGCCCTGCTCAGCCTCAAAGCTGCTACGAGCTGGAGCCAGTGCACTGCTCGCTCTTGGGGGGTGTGATTTGAGCAGTGAGCCTCCAGGACCACCTCACCAGGCATTAGCGAGTGATCAGTCTCCACTTTCTTGTCAACATTGTTAAATGACTGCTTATTTTCTTCAAGATGAGTGGAACAAGGTTGAATAATTTTAGTGCCTATTTACAAGTATTTATATTGCTTAAGAGAGGTTTCTCAAAATGAAATTCCGGGGTCAACGGCATGATTATTTTTAAGATTCTTGAAACATGGCGCTAATTTTGAAGACTTTTCTGCCTCCGCCAGGGATACAGGAGCACGTTTGGCTCCTTGAGAAAGGCCAGCTCAGGGCTGTTCGGTTAAGAGAAACACAAAACAACACAAAACACTTTCATCCTTGTGTTTATTTCTTTATTGCAACTTGAATGGGATCTTTCAATGCTATAGGATTAGACGCTTTTAATAAATGTCGTTAAACTAATCGTGGTTTGCTTTTTTTTTTAAGTTGGCAAGGTGCATCTTCTGAGAGGCGGGTGCCAGGCCAGGGCTGGCCATGCCAGAGACCCGCCACCACACCAGGCTGTGAGGGAGGCTTGGGCAGTGGACGTGGGAAGCCGGAAGACCGTGATGAGGGCTTGCCTCCATGTGAAGGAGAGAAGGAGGGAAGGAAGGTTCCGGAAGAGATTCTCAGTTGCAGTGCGGCCCCATGTCCCCCAGGAATGGCCTCCTTAGTGCTCGGTGCCCAGCTGGGAGCAGCCCCCAGGACGCTGGCCCCTTGTGCACGTGGTGATGGGTTTCAGCACCCGCCAGGCCCAGGCTCAGTGAGGGTCCCTGTCGTTGGAGATGTGACAGGTGAATGTCCGTGGTCACGACAAAATGCTTCGTGAGTTTTGCCCACTCACTGGTAGGTAGTGTAGTGGCGTTTAAGTGATTCATATGAGAATTTAATGTAATTACTAGCATTTTGCTTGCCAATAATGTTCTAGATGTGTCTTCAGAGTTTTATACAGGTTGTTTTTAAGTAGTCGAATGTATCTGCTTTTTTTTTAATCCTTTTTTTTTTTACATTGTAACCTCAAGAAATAATTGTGCTTCATTTGACTTTTTATATTTAACTTTTGTTTGTGTGAAGGTTTATTTATTTATTTTGAAAGAGAGAGCACGAACTGGAAAGGGACAGAGGGAGAGGCAGAGAGAGAATCCCAAGCAGACTTCATGCTGCCAGCACAGAGCCCCGACTTAGGGCTCGATCCCATGAACCTTGAGATCATGACCTGAGCTGAAATCAAGAGTCAGACACTTAACCGGCTGAGTTGCCCAGGTGTCCCCTATTTAACTTTTGAATCGCTCTAGACTTTATTTTTGCATAGGGTTTAAAGTTAAGTATGAGTAGTTTTAAAATGCCAAATCACGGGCTAATTTCCCCTCAATAGCTGTTTGAAAAATCCCTCCCTTTTGTACTGAATCCAAATGTCACTTTTATCAGATGTTATATTCTTTTCTATGTTCCTTTGCTTTTCGTCAATGGCGTGCCAGCATCCCTTACGTCCCCAGCACGGAAGTTAACTCGGATGGCTGTTCACCCCGGTGACTCGGCAATACTATTTCGATGGCCGCATGTTTATCGTGTGCGGGGCACAGTGTTAAGAACTGTGTCTGAGTCTCTGGATTCACACCCCCAACTCCATTCCAGATATTCTTCTGACCCCAGCTTAAAGAAGAGGACTCTGACGCTTTCAGGGATTCACTTGAACTTGATGCTGGCGAGTTATGGCAGCAGAAAACTCACGCAGGCAGATGCGCCCCCACCGTCCAGCCTGGGACCACGGTGAGCGTCTAGCAGAGCCTCGTCGCTGAAGATGCCTGAGTGTGTGAGCGCTCCGCTCTGTTCCCTTGATCCGTCGGTCTGTCCCAGAGCCATAGAAGCCGCCGGTGCCTGGCTTTGGGGCACGTATGAATACCCCGCGGGCAAGTCACATTCCCCAGCTCTTCCTGGTCAGCGTCTCCAAGCGGCCATGAGCTAAGCCCCCGTTAGATGGGTTTAAACCATGAAAGGTTGAAACATGCATCTTAGTTTCCTGAGACTGCCATACCAAAGCGTCAGAAACCGGGTGGTTTAAAACAATAGGAACTTATCCTCCCACAAATCGGGAGGCCAGGAGTCTGAAATGAGGATGTTGGCATGGCCACGCGCTCTCTGAAGGCTCTAGGGGAGAATCTGTTCCAGAACTTTCTCTTAGCTGCTGGCGTTGCCCAGCAATCCTCAGCACTGCTGGACTCGTAGAGGCATCCCTCCCCTCCTCTGCTTCCTCATTCTCTCTCGAGCTCCTCTCTGTCTTTTCTCTTCTTAGAAAGACACCAGTCACCTTGGATGAAGCCCCCTCCCCCGCTCCAGAATGACCTCATCATAAGTCATTTCATCTGCAAAGGCTCTTTCCCCCTGGATGCGGGGAGAGGGAGCCCAGAGCCTGCGTGGGTGGTTTGCTTCCCTCTCCGTGGCTGCAGGGCGGTCTTCCACTGCGTCCCTGTGACCCTGGGCTCAGCACGTGGTCTCAGGCCCCATCTTGCCCTTTGAAGGTCTTGGTTAAGTTTGTCTGCTCAACAGACCCAAACCCTTCCATGTGCAATTATTCTGGGATGCTGATTCATGGCCCCCAGACCGCAGCTCAGGTCCCCAATCCAACGTCTCCCGCACAAAAGCTAATGTATAATGTCTATTCATATGAGGGGCACCCTGGGTGGCTTAGTCCATTGAGCATCCAACTTTGGCTCAGTCATGATCTCACAGTCTGTGGGTTCGAGCCCGTGTCGGGCTCTGTGCTAACAGCTAGCTCAGAGCCTGAAGCCTGCTTCAGATTCTGTATCTCCCTCTCTCTCTGACCCTCCCTGGCTCACACTGTCTCTCTCTCTCTCTCTCTCTCTCTCTCTCTCTCTCTCTCTCTCAAAAATAAATAAAACATTAACAAAATTTTAATGTCTATCCATGTGAATCATGTGTCTGACCCTCAAGTAGTCTGGGATCTGGGAGTCGGGTAAATTGGAGAGGTGGCTGGAAAGAATTGGCATTTAGGGGCCAGAATTCATGTGTGGAGGGAGAGAAGCTTTTGGCTGGGACAGGGGCAGCGGCTGGAAGCCTTGGGAAGCTCAGTAGGCAGAGGACATTGCTGGCAAGTGAGCGGCCAGGACGTGAGGAGACACCAGCCCAGGTCTCTGCAGTCACCTTGACCTGACTCACCCGGGCCAGCTGGGTCACAGCAGGGACAGCAGAACCAGAGTGAGTCCTCACAGCCCCAGCCAAGGGAGCTGCCAGGCGTAGGCTGTTCAGGTCGTAGCGGAAGGCGTTTTTCTTGGGTTTCTCCAGTTTTATAGCCGGCTCAGTGTCTATGTTCAGACTATTCTCCCCTTCATCGTGTCTGATCTTCATCTAAGGTCAAGGCAGGGGTGATGTGGTCTCCCCACATCAGAGAGCTAAACTAACCCTCTGGGAGCTCTGAGATCCAGAAATGCAACCATGATGCTTCCGGGGTCTGGAAATCAGGGATGGCTGGCCCACAAGGCACAGAGGGTCTTTCACAGACTCATGGAACTGAAGAAAGACCCACGTGGGAAAGTGAAACGGAGTCAGGCTGAGTGACATTAACATGCCTCTGAAGGGTGAAATAATGCTGCTGTGAGCATCTGAAGGGATGTCCCAGCCCGTGAGATGATAGAAAATACACACTTCCCTCTGTCCCTGGGTCCTGGAACAGAGCTGCTAAAACTCTTGTGATTTCCTAAGGGATAAGAGAAGCATCTCTTGTTCTAATATCTGGTCTTTGACCTCTGACATCAAGATCTTAAATCCCTTGTCATTTCCTAGGTGATAGGAGTGACTTTGGATCTAAGGAGGTGACTAAGTGGATTCCTGGATGGAGGTGGGTCCCCAGAAAGACTAAGCTGTGTTCAGGAGCTAGGAATTTTCAGCCCCACCCGTACTCTCCAGAGAAGGGAGAGGGGCTGGAAATGGGGTTTATAATCCAACGTGCCTAAAGTTTCTGGAAGTCTCCAGAAAATCCCAGTAGTGTGGGGTTCAGAGAGAACTTCTAGATTGGTGAACACATCCATATTGGGAAGGTGAGCAATGGGGTTTTGGTTGATGGTGGGGTTTGGAGCTGATGGCCAAAAAAGACTTCTTAAAGATGCCTTTGGTGCCAAAAGGTGGTTTTCTTGAAGCACAGGGACAGGACCCGTGGGCAGAAAGAGCTGCACTGGGGTTGTGTAGAGTGACTCCTTATATCCTATGAAGTTTGGGAGGAGGTCAAGTCAAGAGGAAGTTTCTTAAAGGGATTTCCATACACTAAAGAGGATTTACAGATTCCTGGAGGCCTAGCTACTGGCAAACGAAGGTTGTTTTTCCATCTAGCAAAGCATTATCCTTAAGATAGGAGGGCGCTCCTGATTAAGCTATTAATGAGATATTTGTAAACTGATGGAGATGTCAGTCTAACCATTTGTGTTCTGCCCATTCCTTTGCGCTTGGCCAACCAGGAGCGCCTGAGGAATGTCGCAAATACCTCACCTGGGGGGTGGGGGGGAGGTTGTGCTAGCTTATGCTTGGCCCTCAGCTTGCCTTATGGTCTCTTTTCATGAGGATCTCCAACTTGACAGGGACAGAAGATCCAGAGCTCAAGGCCCTCCCACACCTTGCTCTCTGTCTCTGTGCATCTGGCTGTCTGGTTGTCCTTTTGTAAACTGGCAAACATGTCTTCCTGAGCGCCAGGAGTTGTTCTGGCAAACAATCTAATCCAAGGGAGAGGAGGTCATAGAAACCTCCAATCTGTAGCCAAGTCGGACAGAGGCTGTGGGTAACTTGGGCGCCTGCCGCTGGCTGGTGATGCCGCAAGTCGGAGCCGTCTGACAGAACTGAGCCCTGACCTGGGGGGATCTGATGTTGTTTCCAGATGGAAACAGGGTTGAAATGTAGGGCACACAGCTGGTGTCACAGAATCACTTGGTAGGGGGAAGAATTCCCACACGTTTGATGACCAGAAGTGTCAGAAGTGAAGTATTCAGTGTAAAAATAAAGGATGTACATGAAAAATGAAAGACTGGAGGCTTTTCTGATACACAGACCCTGCCAAGACCTAGGGCAGCCGTTAGAGAAGTTTCCAGAAGTGATAGAACTGAACAGAGAGAGGCAAGTCTGGATACAGCCTGCTACCATTTTGAGTCTCTGGTCTACAGAGCTGGATGCTGACCAAAGATTGGTTTGGGGGAGGGCAGAGGCGCTGACCCCCCTCCCCTGGGCCGCTAGCATTTCAAAGTCACCGATGGCAGCTGTCATTCAGAAATCTGCTAAGGGTGGTTGTTGCCAAAATAAATGCTGAAAGGGAGAAATAAATTCACCTCTAGGAGTTAGATTTTATGGGCTAGACCGATTCCCCAGCCAGAGGCAGTGGAAACAGCAATGACAGCCAGATGCTATCACTCAACGGCCCACCCACAGTGTAGCGCCCAGGGGCCAGGAGCTGAGGGCTCAAAGGGAGGTGGAAATCAAGTCTTTCTAAACTCAGAATGCGCAAAAGGGAACCCAAATCTAAGACCGGGTGATTGAATCATCATTCAGTGATGCTCATCTTTGACCTTTTTCTTTGAATCAAACAGCTATTCATACAGTAATGCCGCATAACAAAACAAGCCTAGAACCTCAAGTTGTATTTCTTATCCCTAGGTTTGTGTGCAGGCTGTGGTTCTGCTGGGCTCAGCAGGGCTGGGGGTTTAGCTAGACTTGCTCATTCACCTCTTCTTCTCCTTAGAGATGATGGACAGGTAGGCATGTCCCTTTCATGGTAGAAGTGCAAGAAACCAACCCAAATCGTGCTGGCATTCCCGAAGCTCCTGTCAGCATCTTGTGTGCTTGCTGGCCAGCAGAAGCAAGTCACGAGGCAAAGCTCTAAATCAGCTGGAGACATAGATTTTCCTCCATATGTTCCACTGGGAGGCACTGCAAGGTCACACGGAGCAAAGTCTGGACAGAAAATCTATTACAGGAAGGGGTAGAGAACTGGGACCCGTCATCCAACTCACCACTTTCCAGATGGGAGCCTGCTCTCAAAGAAGTGCAAGGTTCTATTACGGTTACTGGCATTTGACACTGCAGCTCCTGGCAAGAATGAAATCAAGAAGAGCTTGCTTTCCCATCCCCTCTGCCGGCCTCTCCTTCTTTCAGATATGCAAATCTCCAGAGCAGCCTTGGAAGTGCCGCTGGCGTTGAGTTTTGGAGCATGGTGACATGGACTTTGTCACCTTCAATCACATTGCAAAGCCTCTGATGCACAGCGCAACTAGCTGGCATCACTGAAGACGATTATTGGAACAGGGAGTATATTTTTAACCCCAGGCACAACATGTCATGAGCAAATTTGATTAATGTTCTGTTCTGCACACTTCTGAACCATCCTGAGAAAGAGGCTGAACAGCTCACCAGTGGTCCCTGGGTCCCTGGAGGACACACAGAGCAGCAGGGAGTGGGCCTCATGAAGATGGAGGGAGCTGATAGCTCTTCTTTCCAGCCACAAACCCCTACTAGACCATTAGCCTGACCAATACGTCCAATGGGCTGTCATGTTTCTTCATGGAGGGAAGGTGTATCAGTCAGTGTGAGTGGGATTATACTTAGTAACAAACAAGTACAAAATCTCAGGGGCTCAAAACAACTAAGGTGTATGTCTGGCTTACTCTCTACATGACCATTACAGGTTGCTGGCTACCCTACGCCACCTTGTGTTTACTGGGGCACCTCGGATGCTGGAGGAGACTACTGAGTGAGGGGCTGTCAGTCACATGGTGATTCTCTCATCTTTAAAGGCTCCCATCCAAAATTCTCATACCACTCACGTCCTAAGACAGCCACACTGACCTTGTAAGGGGTAGGGACATGCAATTCTCCCACATGCTCCAGAGGGAGAGAACCACAATGTTAGGCATAGCCCCGGGGAACCACTGTGGGAAGGATTCCCCATTCTCTGTGCAGAAAGGAAAGTCTGGGAGAGCCTCCGCTGGCCTCCCACCTCATCCAGATTCACTCCTGGTCCCCAAAGACGTTTCCAGCCTGTAAGACTGGAGACAGACCCAGGCCACAGTGGCTGATCAGAGGGTGAGCTCAGCTCCCCTCTGCTGCAGGAAGCACTCTGGGGTCAGGTGTGGGTCAGGCCACCCGACCCTCTGTCCCCAGGCAGGGGACTGGCGGGCGGGCAATGTGACAGTCACTGTGAATCTTCCTGCTCTGCAGACCTCAACTCGCCTCCACGTGAGTCAAACCAAGGGTGGGTTGGGAAGAGAAGAACTGGAACCATAAGTCCAAATGGCAATGAACTTCCATAGAAATTTGTTTCTCAAACAAAATTCCCCCTGTTGGTTTTAAAACTCAGTCTCTGTGGCTTTGGAGTCTTAGTTTTCAGTAGGTTCTTAACTCAGAAGGGATTTAGGGCTTATGACTAATTAGCACCTGATCTCCAACAAGCCCCTCTGTGTTGTGATGCCTTTTTCATTTTTTAGTAAACTTTTCATTAAAGTTTAATGAAAAGCTTAACAGCTTTTATGTCACACCCCCCTTAAGGACTTGGGGAGGAAAAGGCATGGTCAGGAAGGGACCCAGGGGGCCCTGGACTCCCCCCAGGTGTGGGGGGCAGGCAGAAATTTCTGTCCGTGCCTGTGGGAGCTCACGGGGCTCAGTGACATTGGGCCGGGAAGTCTCCCAGAGCGGTGGTCGGGGTGGCCCTGAAGGCCGACCGGGGGCCAAACGCCTAGACTAAGGCCTGAGTGGGGACCCTTGTCAGTGGGACACTCCTGGGGAGGGCCCGCATGGCTTCTCGTCAGCAGAGAGCCACTGCGCCGTGACCACAGGGGACAGATAATGCCAAACGGCCCTTCGAAACCACTTCACAGGCAAGAGGCCCCCGACTAGGGTGTTTATTTCCTACACCTGGTAGCCAGGGTCAAGGTACAGAATCTAATGAGAAAAACAATGCATTCTTGTTTTTATCTACCTTCTTCTTATTTCTTAATAAATGTACCATTTTTGAAGATATTCTCAATGTTTGTCTTCCCTGTTGCTAGTTCAGCTTTCTGAAGGGCCATTTCTTTTTATTTTTGTTTTGTTTTGTTTTTAAGGTTTATTTATTTTGAGAAAGAGAGAGAGAGAGACAGTGCATGAACAGGGGAGGAGCAGAGCAAGAAGGAGACACAGTAAGGGAAGCAGGCTCCAGGCTCTGAGCTGTCAGCACAGAGCCCGACGCGGGGCCTCGAGCTCATGAACCAGGAGATCATGACCTGAGACACTTGACCCACTGAGCCACCCAGACGCCCGTATGTTTATTTATTTTTGAGAGAGAGAGAACACAGGCACACATACGAGTGGGGGAGGGGAGAGAGAGGGAGACAGGGGATCCAAAGTGGGCTCTGCACTAGGAAGAGAGCCGGACGCGGGGCACGAACTCACAAATAGGGAGATCATGACTTGAGATGAAGTCGCACGGTCAACCGACTGAGCCACCCGGGTGCCCCAGTGTCATTTATTTTTAAAAATTTCTTCCAAAAATGATGATATTTTGCTTATCACCTACCTTATTCATACTTTTGTTAAAAGATTATACACCTTTCTAAAAAAATCTCCTTAACAATAGAAAACTGCCCCTTTATAAGTTTTCCCTTTGTTCAATGAAATTAATTTATTTCAAAGCAGACTTTCCTCTTGTTGGCTTTAACAATGATCTATTTATTTATTTAAAAAAATTTCTATTTTTTATTTTTATCTTTTATTTTATTTTTTTATATAGTTTATTACCAAGTTGGTTTCCATATAACACCCATTGCTCTTCCCCACAAGTGCCCCTCCGAGAGAAATGGAGACAGAGCATGAATGGGGGAGGAGCAGAGAAAGAGGGAAACACAGAATTCAAAATAGGCTCCAGGCTCTGAGCTGTCAGCACAGAGCCCGACATGGGGCTCAAATTCACGAACCGTGAGATCATGACCTGAGCCAAAGTCAGACACTTAACTGACTGAGCCAGCCGGGAGCCCAATCTATTATATTTTAAATGTTCACCCTAGGTCTCTGTTTCTTGTTACTCCATGTTTGATTTTTTTTTTATTTTTTTAATGTTTACTTAATTTTGAGAGAGAGAAAAACAGACCATGAACAGAGGAAGGGAAGAGAGAGAGAGGGAGACACAAAAGTTTGGGAATATTGAAAGCCTGATTGTTTTTTATAATGAAAATTATCAAACATCACAAAAGTATCTTTCTAATGTCCCAACACTCAGATTCAAGGATTAGCAAGAAATTGCCACATTATTTATCTGTTTTCCTTCCTTCCTCCCTCCCTTCTGTCCTCCCTTCTTTCTCTCTGAACTATTTTAACACAAATTCTAAATATCAGATCATTTCTCCCTTCTCACCGTCAGTATGCATTCCTTTAAAACTGTGGGCATTTTCTCACACAATCCCAACACTGTTAACACCAAACATGATTAACGTAATTTCTTGATCTCAGCCAACAACCATTTCATATTGAAATGGCCCTAATTATCTCAAAAATGACTTTCATACAGGTGGGTTGAAAGGATCTGCTTGTAAAATCTATTCTCAGAGGCTTATTTGAATACAGTGGGCTCTGTGCTGTGCCCACCCAGCACCAGAGAAGACACTAAACAGAGAGACCCCCTCCCCTTCTGCCCCCCTGACACCCCAGTTAATTCAGCCTCCCCGTTCCTCTTCCTGCTGAATGACCTGCAGGCCCCAGAAGAAAAGTGCTCAGTACTTACGGACAGTCTTCAGGATGAATATTTGATTCAGCAGCTCCGTTATCCGGGGTTCCCAGTAAGCCTCGTGCTTCACACCTATTGGTCCCTCCCGGTTAAACCCAAAGAAGTTCCAAGCCCAGACTTTTAGGCAGCAGATGATAGAGGCTGGCTTGTTTTTTCAAGTTTATTTTATATCCACTCAAGAAATTTCTGAGGCTCGGAGAACACTTTTGTTTAGCACAGGTTAAGAATAAAGAACTTAGGGGGCACCTGATGGCTCAGTGGTTGAATGTCCGACTTCAGCCCAGGTCATGATCTCACGGTTCATGGGTTCGAGCCCCACGTTGGGCTCTGTGCTGACAGCTCAGAGCCTGGAGCCTGCTTCAGATTCTGTGTCTCCCCCTCTTTCTGTCCCTCCCCTGCTCATGCTCTGCCTCTCTCTGTTTCTCAATAATAAATAAATGTTAACAAAAAATTTTTTAAAAAGAATAAAGAACTTAGGAGACACCTAAGTGGCTCAGTTGGTTGAGCGTCCGCTTCAGATCAGGTCAAGATCTTACAGTTTCGTGGGTTTAAGCCCCACGTCGGGCTCTGTGCTGACAGCTCAGAGCCTGGAGCCTGCTTCAGATTCTGTGTCTCCCTCTCTCTCTCTCTCTGACCCTCCCCGCTCACGCTCTGTCTCTCAAAAATAAATAAACATTGAAAAACTTACAATAAAAGAATAACAGCCGTATCTTTGATTCTAACTTATGGTGAATATTTTTCAATATTCAAGACATCCTTTTTGGGGTTTGTATTTCAACACTTGATATTTGTTTTTTCAACATCCTCCATGTAATTGTTTTCTACTCTGATCAACGAGGCCAATGAGGAATTTCTCTTTGAAACATGGAGGTGGATTGTGTGTCATGCATTGTGTTGTTTTGTTCTAACTGCTCTTTATAGAATTAAACATTTTCTGCGGTCTGGTCCTCACTCACTATACGCATGCCCCTCACAGAGGTTTCAAGTCACACGGAGGGAGAGACCCTCCTCCTTCAGCCTTGGCAGAAATTATTGTTGCTACCAATTAAGTGACTTAGTTATAGCTTTTGTTAACGAGTCGCTGTTCTGTTCAAATCCTTCCCAAAAGACGGGGAGGGCCCAGAGGTCCAGGACCACTGCGATGACCTAACTTTCCCTTTGAGACCCACCCCTCTGCATTTCTCATGACTGTTAAAATACTCAACTTTTCTGGAAGCTGATTTGAGAGAGGAAGCCCTGAAAAGCCGTAGAGCCCACCCCACCGATGGGCAAGGGTATGCACATGTCTGGGAGGGGTCCGTACTGCAAAATTATTGTATCGTGTATCCTGCTTAATTCAGGTGTGGCAGTAACAGCTACCACAGCTGAAGGTCTGTGAGGAGTGATTTCCCTGGAAAATTAACTTTGCCTTAGGCCATTTTAATTAAAGCACAAATATTTTGAAGACAGAGCAAGTTAGATGTTTTTAAAACAGAAGGGAATAGGGAGGAAAGCATGTGTGTGTGTGTGTGTGTGTGTGTGTGTGTGTGTGTGTTTCTTTAATTCTTCTGTTTTCTTTCCTGGGCCATAAAACTAGGGAATCTATTATTGTAATAAAGAAACATGTTTGTAAGGATACATTTGGTTACGCTCACTTTTTAATTTTTTTCTTAATGTTTTGTTTACGTTTGAGAGAAAAACAGAGGGTGAACAAGGGAGGGGAAGAGAGAGGGAGACACAGAATCTGAAGCAGGCTCCAGGCTCTGAGCTGTTGGCACAGAACCTGATGTGGGGCTCGAACCCATGAACAGTGAGATCATGACCTGAGAAGAAGTTGGAAGCTTAAATAAGTGAGTCACCCAGGAACCCCATACATCCTCTTTTTAAATGCACCATCTGGAGACATAATAATACATTTGTTCTTATTTATATGCATGAATTCTATTACACAAGTGTATTTGTTTGGAGACCGAGACCGAGTTCTCATCACTGCTGAGGGTGGGTGGCACGCAGATTCCTGGGGCAGGGGGAGGGGAAGCCTGATTGTGTCATAGATAGGGGCAGTGTTCTAGATCCCATCGCTGGGTCCTGGCGCTACACCACCATGTACCAGCTGCAAGTGTGGGCCTGTGTCCCAACTCTCTGTGCCTCGGTTTCCTCATCTGTAAAAGGGTAATAATAATACCAGCTTCCTGGGGCACCTGGGTGGCTCAGTCGGTTAAGCACCCAACTCTTGATTTCAGCTCAGGTCATGAACTCATGATGGTTGGTGAGATCGAGCCCCTCATCGGGCTCTGTGCTGACAGTGAGGAGCCTGTTTGAGATTCTCTCTCCCCCTCTTTCCCTGCCTCTCTCTCTCTCTCTCTCAAAATAAAAAATAAACTTTAAAAGAAATTAAAAAAATAATAGTACCAGCTTCGTAGGGTTGCTGGCAGAACTAACTAGGATAATGAATAAAGAGTACTTGGCACAGGATAAATAGTTATAAATGTCAGTTGTCCTTCGAAGTCTCATTAACGAGGCAGAGAGTGAAGGAAAGCTCAGGCATAGAAGTTTGGAGGAATGAATCCTAAGACTCTTCTAGAAACAGCTAGGAAATCTCTTGCCCTATCTGGGGCTCAGCCCCCTCACCTACAGCCTCAGGAGCTTGGACCGCATGACATTTAAGACTCATCCAATTTCCAGTCCTATGCTTCCAGCTCAGCCTCCTCCCAAATCCCTTCCAGGTGCCATTGGCTCATTTAGTCCCTGAAGGACCCACCAAAGTGGGTGCTAGTGAGTCTGCTTGTCTCGGGCAAGGACACTGGGGCTCCCTGGGTGGGACAGCACGGCAGGTGGAGCTGAGGGAACCTGCACACCCTTCTCATCCTCCCTGTGAGTCCAGATGTCTGTGTAGACATTCGACTAAGGAGACCCATGCATCAACCAGCTAAAGCCGTACAGAGCTCACACTGATCTCTGCCTTCAGGCTTTACTTGTGTGATCCCCCCTCAGCCCCTCCCTAATCTGTTGTTCACACGCCACTAACCCAAGTGTCCTTCCCAGCATTTGGCTGGGTTAATTAGCATGGAAATGACAGCGTGGACACTGAGGTGTGATTAAGATCCCCACACACTTCCCCTTGAGCTGTGTGTGATGACCCCATGAATATATTTACCAACATCTGTATGAGCGAATTTTGATTCTTGTCAGATTTTTTAAAAAGTCAATGTATTATGTATTATGTATTCCCACCCCCAACGTCCGGCGTCACTAAGCATTTAAAAGACGTGGGTGGTTCCACTTGTTAGAATCACATGGGGAAAGGTACTGACTCATACATGTATAATTCTACTAAATGGATCATTCTGTTTTTAAAAGCAGAGGAAAACTTATCCCATGAAATTTCTAATTTTTTTAAGTTTATTTATTTATTTTGAGAGAGGGCATACACATGCAAAAGCAGGGGAGGGTCAGGGAGAAAGAAACCCCGGCAGGCTCCACACTGTCAGCACAGAGCCTGATGAGGGGCTCAAACTCAAGAACAGTGTGATCATGACCTGAGCTGAAATCGAGAGTCAGACACTGAACTCACAGAACCACTCAGAAATCCCAAAACTTCTAATTTAAATTCAACAATTCACTGCTAGGGATTTACCCAAAGGATACCAAAGTGCTGATGCATAGGAGCACATGTACCCCAATGTGCACAGCAGCACTGTCAACAATAGCCAAAACATGGAAAGAGCCTAAATGTCCATCACCTGATGAGTGGATCAAGAAGATGTGGTATATATACACAATGGAGTATTACAGGGCAATGAGAAAGAATGAAATATGGCCATTTGTAGGAAAGTGGATGGACCTCGAGGGTGTCATGCTAAGCAAAATAAGTCAGGCAGAGAAGGACAGATACCATATGTTTGCACTCATAGGTCTAACAGGAGAAACCTAACAGAGGACCATGGGGAGGGGAAGGGGGAAAGAGGGTTGGGGAGAGAGAGGAACACAAATCATGAGAGACTACTGAGTACTGAAAACAAACCGAGGGCTGAAGGGGGAGGGGGAGGGAGGGAAGGGGGTGATGGTCATGGTGGGGGGCACTTGTGGGGAGAAGCACTGGGTGTTATATGGAAACCAATTTGACAATAAACTATTATAAAAAATAAATAAATGTAATAAAAAACAATTAAAAATAAAATAAAATGCTCAAAAGGCCAAAAATAAATAAAATAAATTCAACAGTTCCACCACTGTTGCTAGGGATGCACAAAACTCAGGGGACATGAAGGCTAATGATTGCCTTGGAGGTTATGGCACAGCCGTGGGCTGGTGTCCCCATGGCTCACGAGAGTCCCAGATTTTACTGGTCATTTCAAGCCACCCCAGGAACCATGGAGAGATCCAAGGGTTTGGAGGGAGGTGGCTGTCCGAGGTCTCAGGGAAGGCTTTAGCAAGACATATTTCCCCTGAAGACTGAGTAGGCCTTGGAGGGGAAGACACGAAGAGTGGCCTCTGAGACAGTGGCTTTACCACAGAGGCCAAACTTTAGAGTTTGGATGTTATCTTGAAGCCATAATCGGTCCGGTCAAGTGAACTGGTAGGCCTCCATGTTGGGCTCTTCCAGAAGCAGACACTGAGACAGAGTTAGGGGGACAGGGTTTAGAGGTCTGTTGAGGAGTGACCTCTGGGGACAGAGAAGAGAGGACACAGAACTGGGTAAGGAAAATCTCTGGGGTACAGAAGTGGCCACACCCCTGCCACCCACAGGGACTGCCCACGAAAGGAGTCCCGTGTGGGCAGACAGGGCCAGTCATTGTCTGGGACCTCCCCGAGGAGAGTGAGACCAGACCCAGAAGCTGAGGTGACCACTGAAGGAGCCAACAAGTGGAGGCCATGAGCAGCCCACCCGGCTCTAGAAGGTAGGCTGGGAGGTGCCCTTCTGCGTCTGCCACAGTAAGATTCAAGTTCACCAGGAGTAGGAGCTAACATTTCCTGGGCGCACGAGGTGCTCTCCTGGAAGCTTGTTACCTTTAGTGTTTCCTCCAGCCCTCAGAGCAGTATGTAATGGAGGTGCTGTTATACGTATTCCCATTTTCTGGATGAGGAATGGGGGCTCAGAAAAGTAACATTAATTCAGAGGCAAGATGGCCACTCCCGTCTCTCGGTGTCTAGAGCTAGCGGTCTTCGCAGGTGCACCAAACCATGACCAGAGTGCATGTTTGAGGTAGGAAGCCTGGTCGGAGGGCTGTTCCTTGGCATTCCATGGCGTTCCGTAGCCCGGCCCACCCAGAGCAGTGGCAGGGGGTGAAGATGAAGGGAAGGTTTTGGAAAAGTCTTCCAAGAGAGGACTTGCACAGCTTCGTCTCTCAGCAGATGAGGCAGGTACAAAAGATCTATGACAAGACAAGGTTGAGATGTCGGCCTATTGGGGTTCACTATCTCTTCTTTAATCAATCTGGACAACTGAGAAAGACATGGGCCACACCCAGATTCCTAAACTTATTAGCTTAAATTATGCTCACAGTATTCTTACTTATTTAATTTGCTGAATGGGCAGTGTGCCCACAAGTTTTGAAGAGCTACTAGTAGAAAGTGTCTTTGATAAAAATCTCCATCCGTCTCCATTCGATTAGTCGTCGCCTTGCAGGACACCCAGCACACATCCACTTCATCAATTTCTGATGCATTCTCCAGAGCGTTCAATGCATATGGAAGCCAAGGCAAAGTGTACCCACCCCTTTTTACACAAATTAAAGCATTCTATATAGACACTCATGGTTTTTCTAGGTTAAGACGTAAAATCCAGTCATTTTCCCCCTAGTGATTTTTTTTTAATGTTTAGTTATTTTTGAGAGAGAGACAGAGCATGAGTGGGGGAGGGGCTGAGAGAAGGAGACACAGAATCTGAAGCAGGCTCCAGGCTCTGAGCTGTCAGCACAGAGCCCGACACAGGGCTCAAACCCACAAACTGTGAGATCGCGACCTGAGCCGAAATCAAATACTTAACCGACTGAGCCCTCCAGGCGCCCCTCATTTTTTTTCATCGCAGCACAGTATTATGTGGCCACATTTGATTTATCGTACTGCCAAACATTTCCTTATTTGTCACTGTCAAGAACAGTACTTCTCTGGGGGGAAAACATGTTATTCATCTTAAAAGCTTTAGTTTATGGGGCACCTGGGTGGCTCAGTCAGTTAAGTGTCTGACTCTTGATTTTGGCTCAGGTCATGATCTTGTGGTTCATGAGTTTGAGCCCCTCATTGGGCTCTGCATTGACAGTGCAGACCCTGCTTGGGATTCTCTCTCTCTCTCTCTCTCTCTCTCTCTCTCTCTCTCTCTCTCTGCCCCTCACCACCCTCAAAATATAAATAAACTTTAAAAAAGATTTGTTTTATCTCTGTGGGTATATTCTCTTTTTAAAAATCATATAGGTTTGGGTTTTAATTTCTTTCTTTTCTCCTTAATCAGATTTCCTGAAAGCTCTACTTTGCTCAACCTGACCTTGGCTCTACTTACAATTTCTACACATTTTATTTCTACCTTATCCTATTCTTTTATCATGATTAATACCTATGGTGGGGTTTTTTGCTTATTTTTCTGTAACTTCTTGAGTTGAATACTTAGTTCTTTCTTTAATATCTTTCTTTTCCGATAGTAAAGGATTGGAGAACTCTGAATTTAAATTGCCAACACACAGGTTTGATTTGAATTTTATCAGCATCATTACTTTCTAATTCATTTGTAAATCTACCTTGACAATCAGTGATTTGTTCTTTGACTCAAAACTGTTTGAAAGAGTTCTTTCAGAACGTCCCATACTTAAATTTCATTTTTCATTATTTACTCGCAATCTGTTTCCAGATTTCATACCTTTTGGTTAGATAGCGTGACCTACGTAATTTTGACTTTGGAGTATTTAATCAAGTTTTCCTTTAGCCTGCTTTTGTAAATATTCCTTCCTTTACCAACTTTTGTAAAATATTCCATGGTCATTTGAGGGGGAAAAAACTTCGTGTCTATTTGTAGGGTACAAAACTCAATATGTGTCTATAAAAATAAATATGTTAGTTGTAATGTGCGATCTTCTTCTTTCCTTAATTAATTCTTGTCTCCATCTGGCCAATTCTGAGTTGGTGCATCAATGTCTCCCATGATTACCTTATCTTGATCATTTCTTTTAGCAATTTCAGTGATTTTCACTTTATACATTTCAGCACTATGCTGTTTGTGCATCAAATATGTTCACAACTTTACACATCCCACAGCATTTCTATGGAGTAGAAAGTAAGTACCCGAGAGCCGTGTAAGCTATTTCCCATTTACAGAGCAGGCTACGGAACCACTTTCTACTTCCTCTGGAATCTCTCTAACCACCAAATTTGGCCAAACCACAGAGCACACAGAAATCCGTTTGCTCAGTAATTTTACCAAAGTTCTCAGAAACTCGGCCAGTATCTTTTTCTTGAATGCAATCCAGCCATTTCATGGAGCTCATTAGCTCTCCCAAGGCATTAGTTTATGATTTCTTAAATCATGGGGTCCCCGTAACAAAATGAGCAGGGGCTAATTTGTACCCAGACACAAGTTTCTACTCTTGGCAAAACTTGTTCCATTTCATGCCCAGAAACTTACTGTAAAGATTAAAAACTCTACCACAGTCTGTGGGATGTTCAAGTTAAGCTATAATTCCCATTTTGCTTTGCTAAATAAAGCTTACCTTATCACGGTAGGGGAGAAATTTAAACACATTTCCCAGTCCCGAGTCCGCGTGCCTCCATATTCGGGGTTGATATTTCATGGAACTTGGAGAGGTCAATGCCAGGGATTTTCCTCCCTCTTGACATCCTTCTGGCAAAATCTTACTTTAAGTATCCTTGTATATACACCTTTATGCATGTGGACTAGTTCTGAACCTAAATAAATTCCTATAAGTGAAACTCTCATATCAAAGGATGAGAAACTTAAGGTTTTAATACGTAATCTGAAATTTCCCTTTGCAAAGCGCATTCCAATCCACACAATCTGGTGCAGAGCGATGCCCGTCTGCCCGCGCCCTCACCGCTCCAGATGTGATGAGACTCTGGTGCCTTCAACCTGGCAGAGCGAATAAGTCAACCCTTCAGTTTGCATTTCTTTAGTTGCCAGTAGGTTTTACAGGTTTCCTAAATCTATTGGTTTACTTTTCCAGTTTTATTGAGGTATCAGTGACACACACTACTGTGTAAGTGTAAGGTGTACAACAGAATGATTTGATATGTATATGTATGTGTTACAAAGTGACCACCACAATACCACCAGTTAACCTTCCTCGCCTCACACTGTTACAATGGCTTTTTCCTGACAAGGAGAACCTTTAAGGGGAGCCTGGCTGGCTCGGTCAGAAGAGTATGTGACTCTCGATCTCAGGGTTGTGAGTTCGAGCCCCATATTGGGTGTACTTAAGTAAATATTTCCAAATAACATTTATAAATAAATATTTCTTAAAAACAGTACCTTTAAGATCTACTCTCTTAGCAATTTGCAAACACACACTACAACACTGGTAATCGCAAGCATCATGTTGTACATTTTCCAAACTGAAAGGCCATTTGTATTTCTTCTGTTAGTTGCTTCACCTGTTCATCGCCCATTATTCTACTAGGTTATTTGTATTTTTATCATTTAGCTTTAAGAGCCGTGTGGAGGGGAATGCGTCTTCTGCTGTCTTGATGAGATTTTGAAGCCTTCTATCTTCCATTCTTTTACGTATGGCCCAGCCTCATTCTCCTTATCAATCACTCTCTTATTAAAAGACACCACAAAGTAGATCGTTGGTTCTGCCCATTCTACAGACGGCAGGAATGGAACTCAGAGAGGTTCAGCCCAGGAGAGCTGACTCTAACCCGGGATCGCTTCTCAAGTCCCGCCCCCGTGTGTTGTCCTCAGTCTCCTGAAGTCTCTTTGCGCAACTTTGTTCCCAGAGCTCCCACTGCGACAGTGCTGCAGGCATGCAACCAGCTTCCATTTATGTGACCCCAAAACACGTGGGCCCAGAGACCCCCGACAACCCCGAAAATCCTTTCCTTCCCCTAAAATCCTAATCTAGGAGCAACTTGGTGTAAAGTCCTATCTCCTTAAATTCATGGAGTCGCAGTCTTCAAGAATCTTTGTGTTCAATCCAAGGGGAAAATATGATTATGCTTTGGTTTGTCTTGGGTTCAGACCCCAGAGACCAGAGACCAGCGCTGGGGGAGGAGACAGTCCCGAAGCGAGTCTGCGTCTTGTTTGGTGTTCGCCACAAACCCCCGAGCGCTCTCCGATCATCATCCCCGAGTCTTCCCTGCAGACTTCCCCCCGGGGGCTCAGGCTGAGCGGACGGACGAATGGTGTTATTAGCCATCCACCGACGCCGAACGACGGAATGGCTTGGAGCAGGCGCCAAGGCAAGGCTGAGACACGCTAGGCGCCCCGCTTCTCCGCGGTGGCCACACAAAGCCAGAAGTTTTCTCTTTCGGAACCATCGCTGCTTTTCAGGGCATGGACGTCTGCGCCGCGGGGGCGAGCGGCCCCACCTGGCGATGAAGGCCCCTGGGCAGGGGCAGGGGCAGGGTGGGGGACCCTGGGGACCCACACTCCAGCTGCAGGGGGCCCTGCCTGCTGCCAAGTCCAGCACTGGCTCCGGGGACTCTCAGACCACCTCTGCCTTTTGCTTACAATCCAATTATAACACCACGTTTGTGGATTTAGATTATGCAAATTTGAGGGGCGCCTAGGTGGCTAGGTTGGTTGAACCTCCAGCTCTTGATCTCAGATCAGATTTCGCTCTCAGAGTCGGGAGTTCAAGCCCTGCATTTGGGTTCCATGCTGGGCACGAAGGCTACTTCATGCAAATTTGAAATAGCAAAATATTTTTTTTAATGTTTACTTATTTATTTTGAGAGAGAGGGAGTACAGCGGGGGAGGGACACAGAGAGGGGGAGAGAGAGAATCCCAAGCAATCTCCACGCTGCCAGCCCAGAGACTGACACAGGGCGCTGTCTCATGAACAGGAAGATCATGACCTTGAGCAGAAATCAAGAATCCCACGCTTAACCCACTGAACCAGCCAGACACCCCAGGAAATACCATATTTTTAAATAAATGCATTTTAACTATATGCAAAAGACTTGAAATAAGTCTGCTCCTTAAAGTCAAACCATCGTGAATCACATAACGTTAAGTCAGGCCAGCTGGAGGAATTTGAACCCGAGCTCCTGCCCTTGCCACCTGGTGGCGCTGTGTTCACAGGAGGCTGCCCCCCCCCTCCGAATTCCTCAGGGGGAGGGTGCGGGGCAGGCGCTACCCCAGCATCCTGCAAATGGTAACCATATTACATATTACAGCCCCAGGAGCGCGTGCTTTCCCCGAAGGCTTCCTTCCACTGAGCGTCACGATGGCTGCTCCCAGGGATGCTTCTCTCCTGCTACTGAGGCTTCACACAGCCCATTTCTCCAACAGTTACTATGCATCACGTACTATGCTGGTTGCTGGAGATGTGACAAGAAATAAGACATATTTTTTTTTATTATTTATAGTTTATTGTCAAGTTGGTTTCCATGTAACACCCAGTGCTCTTCCCCACAAGTGCCCTCCATGCCCATCACCCTCTTTCCCTCTCCCCCTCCCCCACCAGCCCTCAGTTTGTTCTCAGTATTCAGGAGTCTCTCATGATTTGCCTCCCTCTGTCTCCCTAACTCTTTTTCCCCCTTCCCTTCCCCCGCGGTCCTCTGTTAAGTTTCTCCTGTTAGATTTATGAGTGAAAACATATGCTATCTAGGACTTAATTCTTTGAAGAACTTCTGCTCTGAAGTCAGATCGCCTGTAAGTAGACGCCACTGTGATGTGATGAGCGGAAGGCAGGAAGCCTGCTGGTGGGGTGGAGCGCGCTCCGAGGGCTGCCCGGCTTCCTGGGTGACATGGCCCGAGATGTGAAGGATCAGAAAGGACTGGACAGGTAAAAGATGGCGGGAAGAGGACAGTGGAGGGAAGAAACCAGGCCAGGTAACGGCAGGAGCAAGGACACAGAGCAGCAAAGAGGGGGGTCCCAGCAGTCCCACTGGCCTGCGCTGGGCTCCCCTGCCTTCGACCTTGTCCACTGGGCATTAGTGTGTGTTCATAGTCAAGGGCACTTTGTCCTTGCTCAGCTGGAGATCTCCCAGGGACATAACTTAAAGTCTGTTGTCCCTGGGCTTAATGAACTCAACCTAATTAAGCAGCCCCTAATTAAGGTGGACATTGGCCTCCTGGGGCCAGCGAGCCCTTCGGTCATCCCTGAAGGACAGACCCTGAACTTCCCAGGCCAGGGGTGTCTTGTCTCTGGGCTGACGGATCTCAGTGGAGCTTCCTCTCCATTTGGAGCATCCCAGAAAAGACTGTTAATCCCATCTCTGAGCAAAGGCCCAGTTCCCGGCACTGGCAAAGCCACCCTTCCCGAAACCCCTGCTGACCTCTGCTGTCCTTTCGGTTTCTTTCGTGCAAACTCAGTAAATCAGGGATGTTTTCAGCTCCTAGTCTAGAGCAAATGTTTCCTTTCATGGTCAGACTTTCTTAAAAGACTTCAGCCCTTGGGGCACCCAGGGGGCTCAGTCAGTTGAGCATCTGACTTCAGCTCAGGTCATGAGATCATGGTTCATGAGTTCAAGCCCTAGGTCGGGCTCTGTGCTGACAGCTCAGAGCCTGGAGCCTGCTTTGGATTCTATGTTTCCCTCTCTGCCCCTCCCCTGCTCACTCTCTCTCTCCCTTTCTCAAAAATAAACATTAAAGACTTCAGCCTTGTGTTTTTAAGAAAACAGTCTTAAAAGCACACACTGGCCAACATTCAGCTGCACTGATCCCTGCCTGTGCACTTTGAGGACCGTTCATTTGATCCAATGGTGAGCACTGACTATGAGATTTTACTTGCTTATCCTGCGATCCGGGAGTCCTGGAGCCTCAGTGTCCTTGACCGCAGAATCAGGATGGCATTCCTTAGGTCTCAGGTTGTTTTGAGAACTACTTTCAGGATAGCCTGTGAAAAACTCCAGCATACTACTTGGCACATAGTATAGCACTTGGCTGAGATTATTATAAATATTATGATTTCATCTTTGAAAAAAGATCATAAGCTCTTATAACATCTTTTTTTAAATATGATGTAGAGTTGTTGGGTTTTTTTTTAACCAGAATTTAAAGAGTCATTATACTCTGGTCTCTGGAGCTCAGTTTTCTGTCTATGAGACAGTCAGTTTGGTTGTCTCCATGTCTCCATGTTACCACTCAGTGTAAACATTCTTTCAATGAAAACTGAATTTTCTGTAGCATTGTTACCAGAGGATCATTCTGGCCCTGAGTGTTGACCAACAGATGCCATTGGTTCCTGGCCACCTGCATTAGGATGGCCGAAGAGGGGCACTTGGGTGGCTCAGTTGAGGGCCCAACTCTTGATTTTGGTTCAGGTCATAATCACTGTTCGTGGGATCGAGCTCCACGTCCCCACTCAGCACGGAGCCTGCTTGGGATTCTCTCTCTCCGTCTCTCTGCCCCGCCCCGCTCAATCTCTCTCTTTCTTGCTTTCAAAATCAGTAAGTAAATTCACATTTTTTGAAATAGGAGGGCCAGCCCCCCCCCACCTCAGCCATGCTCCGGCACACCTGGCTGCACATGGCAATCCTTTGCCTCCTTGGAGAAACACAGCAGTACTTACAGATAAGTAAAACAAAGCACCACTTGTTTGTTTATGAGCGTTACATACGTAATTCCCTTGAGTCTCTCTGAAATAAACAGGACAGCTTCGATCTTACGGACACATAAAGAAACTAGGAAAGAAGACCCATGGCCACGAGGGGACGGGGTACACGGCGGGAAGAGGAGGGTTCGGTTGGGCCGTGTCTACACTACTACGTGCGATGCTGTGCTGGAGTCTTAGTTAACAAGGATCCCTCTGCTCGACCTGACTCCTGGCCATCCCTGGCGGGCTCCACGGGGGGCACTTGACCTCGGCTGGGCCAGATTTCCACCTCTGGCGGGAATTTAATGGGAACCTCATTGTCCTCAGTCAGGCGGTATACAGGCAAGGTCAGCCTTGTTGAAGCTGTGGGCGGAGCCGGCACCCCATCATGCAGGCCACCGAGGCAGAGAGCTGTCCGCAGGGGGAAGGGCAGGGCCCGAGAGGGGACACGGGGCAGCGGTGACGATGGTCCTAGACCCTCCGAGTCCTCCACCGCCCCTCTGTGCTCTCCGCTGCAGGGGACACTCCAGAGCCTGCTCAGGAACCCCACTTCATCTTCACCCATCCAAAATTCACCTCCGCTGTTTGTAACGTAGGAATCTCACATTTCCCGCGAACCTACCCCCATTTTATGTCTGTTGCTTCTAATTTAAGAATCTTAGCAAAGATAGTCTGTGGTCCCATGTGATCTGCGTGCTCAACTCTCAAGACAGTCAGTGAAGACTTTTTATTTTTTTATTTTTCTAACAAATACCCTTTTAAGATGAGTACTGTTTTTTTTAATGTTTATATTTTGAGAGACGGGAGAGGCAGAGAGAGAGAGAGAGAAAGAGAGAGAGAGAATCCCAAGCAGGCTCTGCACTGTCAGCATAGAGCCCAACACGGAGCTCGAACTCACAAACCCATGAGATCATGACCTGAACTGAAATCAAGAGTCAGACGCCTCGTGTAACTGACCGAGCCACCCACGCTCCCCTCAATGGACTTTTTAAACAGCATTTGGGCAATAAGGAATATTTGAGGCTGTAACAAAGAGGTCGGGCTTAGCAAATTCCATTTCCACAAAGACTATGACACAGCAAAGCGTTTCAAACTAATCATTCCTCATTCTCCTCTAGCACAAAACTACACTTAGGAAATGGTAATTATGAAAGAAAAATCGGTGTTCAGTGAGGGGGGTGGGACTGCCCTTGGCAAATGCAACAAACTAAACCAAGAAAACCCTGCTGTGTCATGTGAGTGAAGGTGTTCCAATTACACACAACTAGACACACAGTGCTGAACATTCTAGAATGATCTGATTTCAAAAATCTTATAGCTGAGACCTGAAGCTGAGCCTGGAGGGGGGCAGAGAGGAGGCACGCATTGCCCGCGGGGCTCTCGGCACACCAAGGAGCTCCTAGCCTCCCCCTGGAGCCTGGAAAGCAAAGCCAAATTCTCTCCTTTGTTCCTTGCTTCCTTTCTTCCCATCCTTCCTTCCTTTCCTGCCTCTTCCCTTCCCCACTTTCCTCCTCCATTTCCCTCTCCTCTTTCTCTCTCTTTCCCTCCCTCCCTTTCTCTTTCCTTCCTTCCTTCCTTCTTCCCTCCTTCCTTCCTTCCTTCCAATTTTTCTTTCTTGAGAGCCCCAGGAAAGAGCTGGTAATTCTTCATCCTTAAGGAATTATGACAAGGTTTAGGAGCTCTCGGAGTGTGCAAGGTCTCAGAAGCCCAAATCATTTATTATCTATTTTCCAAACAAAGCAATGATTAGATCACTCCAGATAACTAATATCATGTTTTCAGAAACCTGAGTAGATGATAAGCTAATATTTGTACAGTTGACCTTAAAAATGTGACAGCAAAGAAGCTCTTGGAGAGATGCCCAGAAAGGCACCAATTATTCCAGGATCTAGCAATGCCATGTGAAAAAAAACTTTCAGAATTCTTTTCAAAAGACGTTTCCAGTTTCGCAAGCCACTGTGCTAGAGTAACTGGGGAATTATTCTTTGACAGTAAAATAACATTTTAATTGTACAGCAACGATGTGTCCAACAGGAAGGGAGGGGAAATCCGGGAGCCAGTCCGCTGTCACCACTGGGAAAGGTAAAGCCTTCTGGTTCACAGAGCAGCGAGGTGGCCATTCACGTCTTTCAGTCGTGTCCCAGCTTTCACAAAGATGGCGGGGACTCTCCCAGCGACATTTGGGCACTCCTGTTTCCCAAAGAAACAGCCAGTGTCTGTCAAAAACCCAGCTAGAGGCTATTTTACAAAATGTTCTAAGACACATTTCGGAAAATATTCCCAGTTGTGCAATCAGCTCCCAGGGGACAACGAAGTCCACAGAGGAAAAAAGGGGAGCATTTTGCAGGGGGCTGGGGCGGGTGCAAAAGAGCCTCGTCCAAGAACCTCCTCGGACAGTCCCCATTTGGAACTGGGCTCCTTTCTTTGTGCTCTAAATGGGAAGCAGTTCAGGCTAGAAACCACAACTAACACTAATGAGCGTGCAGAGGCCCTTATCCCCAAAGATCTGAGTGTTATTTCCTCCCCCTCCCCCACCTCCCTCCCTTACAGATCTGCTGTCTGGCCTCTGAGGACAGGATAACTACAAATCCCCCTCACCGTAAACGATGTCCCCAAACACCAACTTTCTAGAACGCTACGAGTTTTGTCTCCGTTGTCATTTGTAACCATTCAGGGACGCACGCTGTGCCTAAAAAGGCAGGTGTGGCATTTAAACAACCTGGCAGCTACCTGGAAAACTGAAGTCTGTTTTAAAATGGATCTGGGGTGGGGCGCCTGCGTGGCTCAGTTGGTTAAGTCTCAGACTTCGCTCAGGTCATGATCTCGTGGTTTGAGAGTTCGAGCTCCGCATCCGGGTCTCTGCCGTCAGCACCGAGCCTGCTTCGGATCTTCTGTGCACATCGCTCTCTGCCCCTCCCCTGCTTGTGTGCTTGTATATCCTCTCTGTATCTCTCAGAAATAAATAAATGAACTTTAAAAAATAAATAAAGTGGGTCTGGGTAGTTCTATTACAAATTAAATACTCGCCGATCTGTATTCTTAAAGGGTAGGAAAGGAAGTTGTTCTGGACAGAAGGCGGGGCCAAACTGACCTCGCTCAAGCAGAGGCAAGGGAGAGGAAAGGACCGAGCTGAGGGGGACGTCGGTGCCCTTGACCTGGTGATTTCAGGAAGCCTGGGAAGGCAGACAGGAAAGGCCTTTCTAGAGGAGCGCTGGAAAAAGTTTAACAAACCAGTCGCCTGGGGGAATAAAGGTTTGCCAGCTTCTGCGGTATCGACCCTCCTCGGTGGCTGACTGCAAGCAATCGGCGGGACTGAATTCACACTTGCAAAGAATGCACAGCGCCTGCTTCCACAACCCTCTGTCCCTCTGCCTCTGCTTCTCGATCTCTCTTTCTCTGGCTTCTGGATCATTTGAAACTTAAAGACTTTACGGCCCCCTAAGCATTGCAGATCACACTGGGTGATCGTTTTACAGCTGCTCATCGTGTGTTCTTCAATTCCGCCGGTGATTTAAATATTTGCCATCTCTTCGTGGTCTCCCAGGGCCCAAGCCCCGCAGCTGCATTCCCGGAACAGGGAGGGCGCTTCGGGCAACTTGGGAGCAAGCAGAACCGGAATGCCGGGTCTTCCCTTTCCCAGCACTCCTCGCATCCTCTCTTTCCCAGCATCCCTTGCAGTAGGGCGTGATCATGTGACCAGGCTCCACCAATGGGGCGTACAGCCCATCCGTGGCGTCGGAAGTCGGGAGCCGGTGATGCCGGAAGTAGGGATGTGGACCCTCGTTGTGGAGGTGGACCCCGCGGTGTCCGGGGCCCGGGTCGGCCGTGGCCGCCCGGGTGTGGGGTCCTCACCAGCCCGCGTTGTGTAGCCCCTCACGTCGGGCCTCGGTTTCGGGGGGCTGGTGGGTGTCGCGCAGGATCGTCGCGGGAAGAAGAGCCGGGGCTCGAGCGCAGGGAGGCTCCGCAGGTCGGGCTCCTGCTCCTCGGCTGTTCCCGCTGTGCCCGCTGTGCCCGCGCGTCCTGCTTCCCTACGCACAGTAGCCTCTCAGCCACCCAGCCTCGTTCGCAGAGAATCCGTATTTTTATCCTCTAACACGACTGTATTTTGCAAAGGCAGTTTTCGAGATTTCGTCGTCTTCAGGGACGCCCAGACGTCTGCTCGTGTTCTCCGGGTCTGTGGGACCCAGGGAGGAGCACCGTCTTCAAGGCGGTAGCCAGACGCATCTTAGTACTTCCTCCATCGGCCCTTCACCAGGGACGGAGCCAACTCTGTGCGCCTGTCGGTCGTGCCCGTCCTGGGAACGGAGCTCAGGCTCGGAGTGGCCAGTGAGCAGCAGGCTGCGAGCAGCGGAGCCAGAGCTCCTCCTGATCTTGGGCCTCCCGGGTTTGGAACTCGGTGCCATTTTGCCGACGACAGTGAACAGTTAATGATGACAGGACATAAGTCAGACCCTGTGTGTGGGAGTTGGGGAGGGGCCGTGGGGGAAGGGCGCTTTCTCATGCACAGAGAATAGGATCACAAACTGGTGCATTTTTTTGGGAAAAATGATTAGGTAAAATGCTAGGAGAACCTTGAGAATATTCGCATTCTTTGTCTCATTCCGCTTGCAGGGATCTGTCAAGGGGGCTCCCCACAGACACACAATAAAGGCTTCCAACTCAAGGTTGTTGATTTCAGCTTTATCTATAAAAGCAGAAATTGGAAACATAAATAAGTCAGAAGGTGCAAATGATTGAGAAATGATAACTCATCCCTATAGGCAGCCATCAAAATCTGTCTTCAGCGGCTCACGAGGCAATGTTAAGTGAGGGGGAAAGGCATGAAACTGTATGCAGCCTATCAATTATGTATATTTGTATATTTATTTTAATACATATTTATAATTATATACATCTGTATCACTAAAACAACGTTAGAATGATTCTATATGGCTAGGGGGATCATGGCTGATTTATAGTATTTTCCGATTTCTCTTCAATGAGGTTTTGTAAGAGAATCTACCGGATTCTGTGGTGTACATTTTATGTTAGGTGGTTATTTTTCCCCAGGTTTATTGTGATATATTTGACATATAACATTATATAAGCACGAGGTGCATAACATGATGATTTGATACATGTATTGGAAAACGATGACCACAGAGGTTTAGTTAACGACTACATCACCTCCCGTAACTACTTTTTTTTCCCCTTTTGGTAGCGAGAACACGGAATATCTCTTCTCTTAGCAACCTTCACGTACATGTCCGGGATTGTGAACTGCAGCAGCCCCTCTGCACATTTGAGCCCAGAACTTACTCACCTTCTAACTGGAAGTTTATACCCTTGGACCACCGCCTTCCATTCCCCACCCCACCCCCCGGGCCCTGGAAATCTGCATTCTGCTCTGTTCTTGGGCACATTTGTGTATTAAAATCAGAATGTGTATAGCAGTGAATCTGGACCCCCATATTAAAAAGGAGATGTTCCAGTAAGATTCAATTAAAAGCAAAAACAAAAGAGCAGCCGACAGACCCACAAGAACATGACGAGGCGCGATGACAGGGAGGCAGCAGGAAAGCAAAGAGAAGGCAGACATCCAATATTGACATGAGACAAAGTGGAGATCAGAAGGTGCATCATGAAAAACCTTTTCATTTTTAATGAATGAATCCTAGGACGTCCTCAGATTTCGGCATTAACTTGCCATCAGCCAAAGGGGCATGGGGACAACAGTCTCTCTTTGCACCATTTTCTTTGTACTTAATGGCAGAAGGTGCCACCAGCAACCCCATGGGGCAGCCGCGGGAGGAATGGATATTTGTGAAAGCACTTGCGCAATAATGTGCCTAAGTAGTTGATCAATATATTTCCCTTTTATTGCATGTGCCGAACAGCGTGGCAACCAACTATGCAAAGGACAATTTACTAGGCGCTCAAGGGAAGTTGACAGAAATGCAACTATCAGATGAGGCGGTAACTCACTGTTGTCCAAACTCAGACAGTAGCAACCGCCTCCAGTTGCTGTTCGGGGGAATCACGAGACACTGACGGGTCTGGTGTCCTGGAAGGCAGCACCACGGTGTTAGTCATTTTCAAGACGCAAAATAATATTTATGGGATGTGATTACATTTTTCCAAGGTCATAAAGAAATTCTCAATAAAGTTTGAAGAAGTAGAAATCTTGCAAGCCACGTTCATGCCCCCACTATAATATCTAATATTCACCATTTGTATTTAAACCGGAGAAACTCCATCCTCCCCAACATTTTTAAGTGCTCTCCTGAATAATGCTTATATATAACCAATGAGATAAAGAACTTAACAGTAACTGATTTGGAAAATAAGACACTATATATTGAAATCATTATAAATTATAATAAATCAAATCATGCCTTAAAAAGGGTAATTTAATATTATATTTTGAATGCAGGATTAATTTATGAACTCTGATGTAATTTTTAAAATTACAGAACATGCAGTGCCTGGGTAGCTCTGTCAGTTAAGCATCTGACTTCAGCTCAGGTCATGATCTCACAGTTCGTGGGTTCGAGCCTCTTGTCAGGCTCTGTGCTGACAGCTAGCTCAGAGTCTGGAGCCTGTCTTCGGATTCTGTGTCTCCCTCTCTCTCTGACCTACCCCTGCTTACACTGTCTCTTTCTCAAAAAGAAATAAAAATAAATTTAAAAAATAAAATAAAATTATAAAATAGACATTCAAAAAGTTTGGTAATAAAAAATTATTTAAATTATATAAGCGAGGGCAGGCTGAGATAAAATATTCCCAGAAAATACCTACACTCCATAAACAGCCCATGAAAATTGAATCTAAACAAAGGTCCAGGGCTCTGGGTGGCTCAGTCAGTTAAGCATCTAATTTCAGCTCAGGTCTTGGTCTCACAGTTCATGGGTCCAAGCCCCACATCAGCCTCTGTGCTGACAACTCAGAGCCTGGAGCCTGCTTCAGATTCTGTGTGTCTCTCGCTGCCCCTCCCCTGTTCGTCCTCTGTCTCTTTCTGTCTCTCACAACTAAATAAATGTTAAAAATTTTAAAAAAAAATTTACTGTTTAAAAAAATCAAAGATCCAACAGGTAAGTAGCCAAAGGGTTTTAACCCACAGTGCATCCTTCATTATGAGCTTGCGTGTAAGAGATGGAGAGGTAAGTAAGAACACGTAATTAAATACCAATCTATTTTTCCAACATCCTGGGCATATTTCTAAGCACTGACTTACTAATTCATCTCACTCCCAGCAGCCCTGTGCGGTAGAGAGTGCTGTTCTCATTGCACAGATGGGGAAGTGAATCCCACGGAGACGGAATGATTCACCCACAGTCACTCCACCAGGATGTGGCGAAGCCAGGATCCAAGCCCAAGGGGGATTCTCTCTCCTGGTCCCTGGACTGCATCCCCGAGGTCGAGGCGACAGAAGGCGTGTGGGTGAAGATGCGGATGCCGCGCGAGTTGTGGTTAGAACACAGGAACAACCAACGCCGAAATAAATCACATCCGCCGAAGAACTGACACCGTCATTAAATTTGTAATTAAACCAACTTGGAGCACCCTCAAGGATGGGACCAAGGAGAACCTCAGCGACAGGCTCTGTTTGCAGTGCTGGGGAAAACGTGGGGCGTGAAGAAGCCCTGGAGGGTGCCTGGAGGGTGCAAACGGCGGACACGGCTGTAAACTGTCACGCGTGTGAGGTGACAGCATTAGTTAGAGGGGAAATTTCACCAGCGCCGGAGAACTGGTCTTGCCCTGGAGACAGCATCGTCTCTGCTGGGAGGGGGGGCGGGGGGGGGGGTCCTGGGGCACAGCAGGTCCCTGCCCTTGCTCTCCTGGTGGCTGGCTGCCTGTGCTCGGCCCTGCGGTCTCCACACCGCCTTTGGGGGGCCTTCCCTGGTGTCCCACCCAACCTGGCTCTGGGAGCCCTGGGTCTCCACTGCAGCCCGCTCCTCCCCACTTTTCGAGGCTGACTCCTCCCCCTGCCTGCAGCCCCCAGACCCCTGAGGGGGCGGCCAGGCGGCCCAGCTTGGCCCCCGAGCCTGGCTGGAGCTCTCAGACATCTAGGTACCGCGGGGGAAGCTCGAATCGCTTCATCGGAAAGTGCAAGTTTTCCCGCAGAGAACACTGCGGATTTCGACCCAGAATTTCCTATCGTGAGTGAGGCATTCCGGGCCCCATCAGTGGGGGCAGTGCCAGGTGAGCCTTCACGCAGAAAGGGAATGTGGGACGATAATGCTGCTATGCTGCTAAGCCGAGATGTCAGATAATTAGGTTTTAATTTTAACTCCAGGAGCCCACTGAAATAACAGATCTTTCAAAATTTGCACATTTTTCTGTCTTTTTTTTTAAACTTGCACTTTAAACTTTTTCTAGATAG
>PISW01011910.1:0-36478 GCA_004023785.1 Mungos mungo
TCAGTCAGTTGAGCCTATGACTTCAGCTCAGGTCATGGTCTCATGGTCTGTCAGTTCCAGCCCTGCATTGGGCTCTGTGCTGACAGCTCAGAGTCTGGAGCCTGCTTCGGATTCTGTGTCTCCCTCTCTGTCTCTGTTTCCTCCCCCTCTCGGACTCTGTCTGTCTATCTGTCTGTCTCTCTCAAAACTAAGTAAAACATTTAAAAATTTTTTCTTACAATAAAATAGAACCATAAAACTTTAGAAGGGAAGTAATTTGCCCAGCGTGAGAAACTTTCTTTAAAAAAAAATCCATAATTGAACAAAATAAAACAGATTGGTTGCGAAACTGATTTTTCTAAGCCCTGGTTACAGCAAGGCTCAGTTGGAAAGGGCCTTATACTTTTTGTGGCCAAACTTTCCATTTCACAAGACAAGGGCCCAGAGAGGTAAAATTCTGTCCCCGGATCTCACAGCTGTTCCGCGGAAGGGTGGAAAAAAAGGCCAAGCGTGTTTGTTTCCTGCTGTCAGATCCGAGCGAGCTGACCCTCACATTAAAACAGGACTGAGGTCATTTTATTTCACAACTTCCTAAAAGATGGCGCTTTAAGCAATATCAGTAGCTGCATTAATGAATATGTAAGTGATGAGTAAAGTAAGACATGAGTTCCCTGGGTCAGGAAAGCACTAAATACTCTGGAATTCCTGGTGGGGGTTTTCATTCCAAGCTTGTCTGTCTTTTTTTTTTTTTTTTTTGGCATTTATTGTAAGTGGAACACTTTACTGCAGCCCAGTCGGGAAATGGCCTTGAAACAGCCCCATGTTCTTTCCTCGAGAGATCTGTACTGTATAATTGAATATTTTCCTCAGGCAATGTTCTAAGACTTTATATTAATAGCTCATTTATTCTCCATAACAACGCTATGAAACAGGTACTAATATTCTCATTTTAGTGATGAGAAAAATATTCACTTACAAGCATTAATAAATTTTTCCTCTAATTTTGAATTTTGATGTTTATTAAAGCGTTTTTAAATGTTTATTTTTGAGAGAGAGAAAGAGCATGAGCACATGTTAGTGGGGGAGGGGCAGAGAGCGAGGAAGACGCAGAATCCTGAGCCGAAGTCAGAGGGTCACCTGGCTGAGCCCGATGTTTATTTCTTAAAATAAATTTTAACTTTGAACATGTTCAAATATATGGAACAGTTGAGAAAATAGTACAATGACCACCCAAATACCCAACGTCCAGATCTAACAGCTGTTAATGTTTTATCATATTTGTTTTACTTACACAGTGTGTGTGAGCATGTGTATATATTTTTTGTAAAACCTTTTGAAAATACGTGTTAGAGATCATAACCCTCCAGCCCTACATAGCTCAGCATGCATGCCTTAAAAAGATGGATCACACGTAAGAAAATAAACAATAAATCTCTGATACCTAATTTTCAGTTTGTTTTTAATTGCCTATTTTATAGGGTTTGTTTTTTTTTATGCCAGAATCCACTGAGAGCTCACATCATGCATTTTGGGTTTGTTTGTTTGTTTTACATTTATTTAGCTTTGAGAGACAGAAAGAGACAGAGCATGAATGGGGGAGGGGCAGAGAGAGAAGGAGACACAGAATTCGAGGCAGGCTTCAGACTCTGAGCCGTCAGCACAGAGTCTGACACAGGGCTGGAACCCACGAACTGTGAGATCATGACCTGAGCTGAAATCAGATGTTCAACTGACTGAGCCACCCAGGCGCCCCTTTGCATTTTGGTTTTATATCCCTTAGTCTCCCATAATCTAGAACAGCAGCCCCTTCCCCATTTTACTTTCTTTCTATGGCACTAATGTTTTAAAGTAAGGCCAACTGTCTTGAAGAATGTCTTACATTCTGTCATTATTTGTTTGTGGTGTTAACTTGTTCCCTTGCCTTGTATATTTCCTATAAATTGAAAACTAAGTCTAAAGACCTCATTAGATCCAGGATAAGTATTTTAGGCAAAAATACAATGCCTCATAGGTTATGTTGGGTACTCCATATTGTATTACTCCAATAGCCACATCAGGTCAGGCTGTCAACATTAGCTGTAATGTTACCAGGAAAGGATACGGTGCTTAGGCCTTCTCCACTTGTCCTTTGAAAAATATGCCCAAGGTATTTACCCAAAAGGAGACTTAATCTCTGTTTGTTATGGTTGTGAGAAGGGACACAACCACCGCCATCACCAAAGAAATAAGATCACTGGTTTCCATTAGAGACTTTGGATTACTCAGTATCGAGGCTGGTCCTATACAGTGTCTCCTGGCAGGTTTGGGGTTGAAATTTCAATTTTTAATTCAATTAATTAAAAAAATTCAAAATTTTGCTCTGGACCGGATAGTGTGTCAAATATTTGGACTGGGAGACAAAGATGAACTTAAGCGTGACAGTCTAGTGACTTCTCAAAATGCTCTAACAGTGGCTAAGGGGAATCACCATATTTATTCTCCTTGAGACCATTATTTGTAGGCCTTCAGGGCCATATTTGTTTTTCTTTTCATTCTTTAATTATTTGCAAAGTTCAAACAAAGGTAGAACTAGGAGTTGACACAACAACATAGGAAGCCATCCCCCCAGCTGAGACTTAATGAGGATGTGGTTAGATAATATTCAAAGAGTGATGTGTGAACATTCTTTCCACTCACCCAGCTGTCATCCAAAACCCAACCGCAGGTCAGGAAATTAGCTTGGAGTAGACATGAAAGGCTACTGGTACTTCAGCTGCAGTTTCTGCTTCGTCTGAAGATCAGTCTTACCATGATCTACTGAGTTTTTGTCTTCACATGATAATTTATTACATGTCAGAGAGTTTCAGACCTTGGCTTCAAACTGTGTGGTTTGGGACCGTTAACCTTATGGTTTCCATATCCTTTTTTTTTTTTTTTTAAATTGTAGTGGAATATACATAGCATAAATTTTTACCATTTTAACCACTTTTAGGTGAATAATTTGGTGGCATTCAGTACACTCCAATGTGTGCAACCATACCACTCTCTGTTTTCAGAACTTGTTCATCATCCCAAACAGAAAGTTTTTACCCATTAAAGAATAACTCCTATTCTTCCCTCCCTTTAGCCCCTGATAACATCTATTCTATCTTCTGTCTTTATGAATTTGCCTATTCTAGGTACCTCCTGGAATGATACAATATGTATCCTTCTGTGTCTGACTTCATTCACTTAGCATAATGTCTTAAGGATACTGTCTAAACATCTCATCCATGTTGTAGCATGGATTAGAATTCATTCCTTTTTAAGGCTCAGTAATATCACAGTGTACTTGTATACTGTGTTTTATTTATCCATTCATCTAACACTGGGCATCTACGTTGTTTCCTCCTTTTTGGTTGTTGTGTCTGTATCTTTTATTTTATTTTATTTATTTATTTTTTATTTTTTTAAGTAGTTTATTGTGAAATTGGCTTCCATACAACACCCAGTGTTCTTCCCCACAAGTGCCCTCCTCCATCACCACTACCTCTTTTCCCCCCTCCCGCTTCAACCCTCAGTTCGTTTTCAGTATTCAATAGTCTCTCAAGTTTTGGGTCCCTCTCTCTCCCCAACTCTCTTTCCCTCTTCCCCTCCCCCTGGTCCTCCATTAGGTTTCTCCTGTTTTCCTGTTAGACTTATGAGTGCAAACATGGTATCTGTCCTTCTCTGCCTGACTTATTTTGCTTAGCATGACACCCTTGAGGTCCATCCATTTTCCTACAAGTGGCCAGATTTCATTCTTTCTCATTGCCATGTAGTACTCCATTGTATATATATATATATATATATATATATATATATATATATATATATACCACATCTTCTTGATCCACTCATCAGGTGATGGACATTTAGGCTCTTTCCATGTTTTGGCTATTGTTGAAAGTGCTGCTATCAACATTGGGGTACATGTGCTCCTATGCATCAGCACTTCTGTATCCCTTGGGTAAATCCCCAGCAGTGCTATTGCTGGGTCATAAGGGAGTTCTATGGATAGTTTTTTGAGGAACCTCCTCACTGTTTTCCAGAGCAGCTGCACCAGTTTACATTCCCAACAGCGTAGGAGGGTGCCTGTCTCTCCACACCCTCGCCAGCATCTATAGTCTCTTGATTTGTTCATTTTAGCCACTCTTACCGGTGTGAGGTGGTATCTCAGTGTGGTTTTGATTTGTGTTTCCCTGGTGATGAGTGATGTTGAGCATCGTTTCGTGTGCCTGTAGGCCATCTGGATGTCCTCTTTGGAGAAGTGTCTATGTCTTCTGCCCATTTCCTCTGTATCTTTTAAAGAGGATGATCAGATCTAGTCCACAGGGTCATTGTGAGGGTAAGATAGGCAGGAAAAGGCCTGGTACGCAGTAGGTGCTCAGTTAATACTATGTTCTTCCTTTCTCCTCATTACTAAAGTTCATATACTTCCCTTAGAACTTAAGCAAAGGAGTGTGATGAGGAGGATAGGATAGTTTTTTTTCTTTCCTTGTGCCTTTTCTGATCCTCTGTTACAATGTTTCTAATTGATAGCTTGGATCTTTAAATGCCTTATGAAGGAAGGTTTCCTTAGGATATGCCGGAATGTGGGAAGGGGGGATGGGCGGTCAGGGTGAGTGTGGGAGTCAGAAACAGTCACCCAGCCAGCTGTATGTTGCTAAACCTAAGAACATTTGTTAGCTGAAGGATTTGTTAACTTTTTCCAAAACAGCAATGGAGCTTGCTACAGAGATAGTGATCTTTGAAACTTGACCCTCCTTATTGCAAAAGCCTCAAGTGTTCAGATCTGGGCTATCAGGACTGGAAAATGAAGATTTTTATCTCACTTCAATTCTTCTATCTAGGGCAGATGCCTTCCTCCATATTGGTGCGGGAGGGGGCAAAGTGCTGTGCTTTTCCTTTGTAACTTACTAGAAATATGTGCTTCAAAGGGTCCTGAGAAAGAACATATTTAATCTTGAATGCGAAGGGTATTCAGAGCATGCCACTCCAAAATATGCTGCTCTGACATAAGGTTTATTTTAAGCTAGAGGAAATTAAGAAAAACCAGACACAAGGATAACTTTCTGCCTTCCGCCTCTCCACTAGGACGGGCAGGATGATTCTTAACCACTGGAGACCACTCTGGAGAGTTTTATCAGCTCCCAGGTGGCGCCAATCTATACAACACGGTTTCCTAACTAGGTCTTATTCTCCCTTATGTCTCCCACACATATTTACCTTTCCACGATTTGGTTTGCCACCGTAAAAACTCCAAGTTCTTTTCTTTAGTCTTGTCTCTTCACTAAAACTTATTGTTCTTTTGTTAAATGCTATATAAGCCACAATTCTAACCACCCCTTTAAGGTTCTTATCACTGAATACTCCCATGTGGATGTGTGATACACGTACTAATCAACTTCTGTTTGTTTTTCTCTTCTTAATCTGTCTATGCCACTCTGATTTGCAGGACCCCAGCCAATGACCCTGAGATGAAGAGAGGAACATAATTTTTTTCTCCCCTAGAAATAAGAATTTCTAGAAGCCAACTATGCTAGGCCCCTGTCTTTAGAAAGTCAATGCCCAGACAGCTGGAGAGACTTGCCTCGCCAGGGTCATAAAACAGAGTGGTACAGAGTAGGAACAAAAACTCTTATCTTTTTTTTTTTTTTTCTGCTTTACAAATCAGCTGATGTCTAACCTGATTTTCCAATCTTTGAGTTGTAAGGGAAGTACCCAGGATACTCGTACTGAAGGGTTTCCAGAATTTTCTATTGGGAGCAGTACTCATTGGAAAAAAACCTACCCACCTATACAAAGTCTTTTACTGGGCTCTGTGAAGAAGAAATTAAAGAAACAAAGTCAAGTGGGGCATGGGGATTGTGAAGGTGAAGAACAAATATCTGAAAATAGCATGAGGGCATGTTTAGGGTGGGGTAGTAGTTGATATCCGTAGCAAGCTTAATGATGCCCCTTGCCCCCCAAATATGTCCATGTCCTAATCCCCAGAAACTGTGAATCTTTACTTTATGTGGTAAAAAATTGAATATTGCATAATTAAGTTAGGGTTCTTGAGAGTAGGCATTGAGCCTAGATTTTCCAGATCGGCTCCAAATGCAATCACAATTATCTTTATAAGAAAGAAGCAAAGGAAAAAAGAAAGAAAGAAAGAAGCAGAGGGAGTCTTCAGGCAGAAGAGGAGAAGGCAAAATGCCAAGAGAGGGAGGCAGAGATTGGAATGATCTGGCCACAAGCCATGACCTCCTGGAGGCACCAGAGCCCAATGAGACAAGAAGGAATCTCCTCTACAGCCTTTGGAGGGAATGGCCCTGCAGACACCTTGATTTAAATGTTAAGCCTCTGGAACAGGAAAGAATAAATTTTTGTTCTAAGACACTCAGTTTGTGTTAATTTGTTACATCAGCCGCAGGAAACTAATAAAAGATCTAATCTTTGACTCTAAAAAAAGTATGCATACTTAATGTATACAATTAATGTATATAAGCAGGGGGTTTGAACATGTGTGTACCTGTCAAACCATCACCACAATCAAGGTAATAGAACAAACCCATCACTTTCAGAAGTTTTCTCCTGGCCCTCCTGTGTGTGTGTGTGTGTGTGTGTGTGTGCGCGCGCGCGTACATGCACGCATGTATGTGGTATGAACACTTAATTTGAGGTTTACTCTCTTAACAGATGTTTCGGTATACGTACAATATTATTAAACGTAGGCACAGAGTTGTTCAGCAGATCTCTAGAACTTACTCATCCTGTAGAACTGAAACTTTTTGCCCGTTAAAGAGCAGCTCCCCATTTCCCTCTCCCCTTCGCCCCTGGTCACCCTGGTTATTGTACTCGCTGCTTCTTTGAGTTTGAGACTATTTCAGATATTTCACAGGCGAGGGCTCATGCAATATGTGTCCTTCTGTGACTGGTTTATTTCACTTAGCATAAAGTTCCCTAGGTTCTGCCATGTTGTTGTCACAAATGGCAAGATTTCCTTCTACTACAAGGACAAATAATACCCCCTTGAATGTCTATACCACACTTTCTTTATCTACTCGTTGGTCAGCGGACACTGAGGGTGTTTCCGCATCTTGGTTATTGTAAATAATTCTGCAGTGAACACGAGACAGCCGCTGTTTGAGATCTCATTTCAGTTACTTGGATCAAAGCCCAGAGGTGGGTTTTCTTGATCATCTGGTAATCCTAATTTTCAACTTTTTGAGGAAACTCCATGTTGTTTTCCACAGCAGCTGCACCACTTTGCATTCCCACCAACAGCATACAAGGGGTCCTAGTGTCTCCACATCCTTGCCAACACTTATCTTTTTAAAAAATAAAAGCCATTCTAACAGATATGAGGTGATACCTCATTGTAGTTTTGATTTGCTTTTTCCCGATGATGAGTGACATAGAGCATCTTTTCATAGATCTGTTGGCCATTTGTATGTCTTCTTCAGACAAATGTCTATTTGAGTCCTTTGCTCATTTTAAATTGGATTATTTGTTATTGTTGTTGTTCTATTTTGTTGTAGAAGTTTCTTGTATATTTTGGATATTAACCCATTATCAGGTATATGGCTTACAAAAAATTTTCCCCCATTCTGTAAGTTGCTTTTTCACTCGGTTGATTGTTTCCTTTGTTATATAGGAGCTTTTTTGTTTGACATAGTCCTGGTTCTCTAATTTTGCTTTTGTTGCTATGCTTTTGGTATAATATCCAAAAAAAATCATTGACAAACACAACATAAAGGTTAAGCTTTGACGTTCAATTTTTCTTCCTTGCTATCTCTCAAGGGGTGGGGGGCAGATCCCCATTTCTCTTCTATTTGTCTGGTTATATCCCTCCCTGCCTTGAGAGCCACAGATCTCTGAATGTTAGAAGTAGATGACTTAGTCCTTTGTTTTCACTTTACAGGTGAGATGCCTGAGGTCCAGAGAGGTGAAGTGACTGGTTCATATTCTCACAGCTGCTTAGTGTGAGCCCAGACATGGTACTTGGGTCTTCTTGACACCCAGATATCTCCACTTTCTTTTTATTTTTGAGAGAGAGTCTCCTTAGCAGGTTCCATGCACAGCACCAAGCCCAACTCAGGGCTCAGTCTCACAACCATGAGATCATGACCAGGTCTGAAATCAAGAGATGGACACCCAACCAACCAAGCCACCCAGGTGCTACAGGATATCTTTGCTTGCTGTTTAGAGCCTAGAGACAGAGAACTTGCAGTTGAGCTAGGAGGCAGAAGTTCACAACCACCATAGGATAACACAAAAATAGCACAGATAATGTGCTTAGGCACCAGTAGAGTCAGACAATAAAACTGGAGAGCCCCAGAGGTTCTACCCCACCAAGACACAGTTCTTTCTTGTTTTTGCAGGAGCAGGGGGAAGTGGCTTGAAGAAAACACAGGCTTGTTCTATTCTGGGATGGGCAGGGAGGGGTGCTTCAAGTGGTATTCTAGAAGAGTTAGAATTATAAGTCTGGAGCTCGGAGGGTAACTTTCTGCTTTGAGGTGTGGAGGCCTCTCCACACACTCAGTCTAAGCCAGGCCTGGGATGTGAGAATCAAGGCAGCCGGGTGCTAGGGTTTCTGTGTTGGGGCACCAGGTCTCAGTATACCAGGAATCAGGGTCACAGGCATTAGACATGGGATCTGACATTGGCACTTGAGTTTCAGGTGCTGGAGTATTAGGGCTTGGGAAATAGGTATTAGAATTCAAGGGTTTGGGGACACCAGGGTGGCTCGATTGGTTAGGCATCTGACTCTTGATTTCGGCTCAGGTCATGATCTCAAGATTGTGGGATCAAGCCCTGTGTCAGGCTCTGTGCTAAGCATGGAGCCTGCTTAAGATTCTCTCTCTCTCTCTCTCTCTCTCTCTCTCTCTCTCTCTCTCTCTCTCTCTCTCTCTCTCTCTCTCTCTCTCTCTCTCTCTCTCTCTCTCTCTCTCTCTCTCTCTCTCTCTCTCCCTCTCTCTCTCTCTCTCTCTCCCTCCTCCTGCTCTTCTCCCCTGCTCATGCTTGTGAGCTCTCTCTCTCTCAAATGGGAAAAAAAAAAGAATTCAAAGGTATGGAGTCTGGGGAATTAGAGCCGAGAGTATTCCCACCAAGACACATTTTCAATCCACCAACTTCCCCCATCTCCTTGGGCAGCAACTCACTGCTTAAGCCCCCTAACTGGCTTCTCGTTGTCCTTAGACTAAGATCCAAATTCCTGATCGTTGCCCATAAGGCCAAATGTGATCCAATAGCTGTGTCTTCCCCAACCTCATATTTCCTACCACTGTCTCCATCCCTCACTACCCTCCAGCACCACCAGCCTGGTCAGAAGTTGACCTGGTCTTGGAGTAGTCCAAGGTCTTTCCTGACTTTGGGACTTCATGGTCACTCTTCTGTTTTCCCAGAACGCTTTCCTCATAGCTCTTCCTGTGGCTGACCCATGTTTACTTTCAAGTTTCTGCTCAAATAGCTCTCCAGAGACACCTTAATGTGGCCCCTGGCTATTCCTCTAGATGTTTCTTACGACATGCCGAAGCTATCTTGTTTATTGGTTTGTTATTGTCTCGTGCCAGTAGAATTAAAATGTTTTGAAAACGACCATGAGAAAGATATATCCTCTCTGTGCTTCGAACAGTGCCCGACACATAGTAGGTACTTCATAAATGTTTGTTTCAATGAAGGAATTTGCCAGTTTCCCTAAATTAGGTAGCCTGAGAAATTACCATGAATTCCTTACAAAAAGGATGGGAGAGTTTCATGTCCCCTTGAACATACATAATGCATTTCAAAGGCTCTGAGAAGTTCCAAAGTAAACACGTTACCAAACCCAGCATTCCCCAAATATATTTGACCACATATCCTTTTGTCAAGGGATTTGTATAAATATCCTTGAGTACAGGTGTTCTACAGAGCACAGTCTGGGAACTTTTGGTGTAAAAATCCTACTGCATCCAGTTAAACTACCAGTTTGCTTAACAATAGCCAGTTGAGTCCAGACTGTACACTTGTATATGCGCAGCTTTGTATATAGAAATAGCAGAGAAAAATTGGTGATAGGGCTGGAGCAGATGGTGATCCTGGAAGGAAAATCCTCAGGATGGAGAAGCAGGATCTCTGACCTTGGCCCCTAGATCACCAACACTGGAGGGGAAATGGGCGGGACCACATAGTCAGCTCTCCAATGGGGCTGTAACTGAACCAAACATTTGCTGTGGAACAGCTGACGAGAAGGGTCCAACTCTGCCGGCCCCAAGTGCTCAGCTTATGCAGTGGCCATCCTGTTGTGGAAAGTGGGCTTTGTCACCACTCAGCTATATCCTGTCTCTGGGTGACCTGACAGTGACCTGTAAATGTTTGCTTTCTAGTAAGAAAAATGAATCCATCAGTCATTGCTGTATTTAGTACTCCTCTGCCTCCACCAACTCCCTTTATGTGTCTCCTTAAACATAAAGCTGGTGAGAACAAAGCCATTAGGTCACGGTTAGTTAGATCAAATAGCCTCCTTTTGTGGTTGGTTAGGCTGAAGTTCGGGGAGAAAAAGGAAGCTGCTCGGTGATCCATGTCTCCCATGTGAAGGCTGGGAATCGGCGGCTGTGTTCGCACACTGTCCCCCTCCCCATTCTCTGAAGTGAAACAGCTGGGCGGTTCCGCAGAGTAGGAGGCCACACACTTGGTCTCCAATCATATAGGTCAGCCCTGTTTTCCACGCTCCTTCTTGCTTCCCTTCATTCTGTAGAGGCCTCAAACCGTATCAAGTATCCTACTCTCTCAGCAAGTACCATACTCTTCCGACTATATGGATCTTTGCTTTGAGAATGTCAGTAGGGGTCCCGGGTTGGTTTTTAAATTTTATTTAACACTTTTTAAAAGTTGTATATATCACATATACCCAAAAAGGGAAAACATGTATACTAAGTAGATTTTTAGAAGGTAAAGCTTATAAACCAACACTGAGAAGAAGAAACAAAACATTACCAGCTCCTGGGAATCCTTCATCACGTAGGAATTTGGCGCAATATTTATCCAGTGTATTTATCCAGTCTGCTGCTAATGGTAGGTCCCCAGGTTTTAAAGGTCAACTCCACTGATGCTCAGAGTAGTTGATAAGACTATTTAAACATGGCAGTGGAATGGATCTCTACTGGGCTATATCTGTACAGAAAATCCCCTGGTGAGGATCAGTAGCTGAGCCCTGACTTCTCTAGGGAATATTTGCCGCATGGCAAATCACAAAGATTTGCGGCCTGGTATAACCCACTCAGTTCACTGTGCACAGAGAAGTCCAGCTGGCAGGATGCCAGCACAAGTTAGAGCCACACCTACTTCCTCTGTACTCTGCTGTCTGGTCACCAATGGAAGGTGTGATGAAACTGAAGTAACTTTCCCAGGAAGTAGGTTTGCAATATATGTTTGATAGAAGCCTTTGGGACATTCATATTAAAAAAGCTGTTTTATAGAGATGTTCTCTAGAAGGGGGTAGAACTAAGAGGTAACTGAAGCCCCATGGGCACCTGGGTGGCTCGGTTAAGCACCTGACTCAATTTCGGCTCAGGTCAGGATCTCACGGTTTATGAGATGGAGCCCTGCAAATTCCTGTGTAAGGTCGTATCTCTCTTCTCTCTCTGACCCTCCGCCCACCCATGTAAACACTGTCTCTCAAAATAAACAAATACACATTTAATTTAAAAAAATTTTTTAAAAGATTTATTTATTTTTGACAGAGAGAGTCAGAATTCTAGCAGGGGGAGGAGCAGAGAGAGAGGGAGACACAGAATCTGAAGCAGGCTCCAGGGTCCGAGTTGTCAGTACAGAGCCCCACATGGGGCTTGAACTTACAAACTGTGAGACCATGACCTGAGCCGGAGTTGGACCCTTAACAGACTGAGCAACCCAGGAGCCCCATTAAATAAACATTTTAAAAAGAAATATGTGAGACCCTTAAATAAATAAATTAACATAGGAAGAACTGAGAAAGGGAGTGTTACGGCATATTGACATGCATTACGGAAGAGAAAGAACTTCTCGGGTCAGAAATCCACTGAAAAACAAACAACCTTTAGGGATTACCTTCTTTAAAAAAAAAAAAAACCACCAGCATTGTTTTGTGTTTAATATTATCACCAGTTATTTTTTTTAACCTTAAAAATAGGAAGTAATTTCTTTTTAAATGTTCACAACTGGGGATAATCATTATTACCTTTTTTTTTCTTTTAATTGCATGGCGGAGAGAGAGAGGGAGAGAGAGGATCTGGAGGGGGGCTCTGCACAGTCAGTGCAGCTCGACAGAGGGCTTGACCCCACCAATCATGAGATCATGACCTGAGCTGAAATCAAGAGTCTGATGTTTAACCAGCTGAGCCACGTAGGTGTCCCACCACCATTAGCTTTTTGATAAGCATCCTTTCAGCTTGTATAAACATATTTACATACAGTTTTACAATCATGATGGTAGAACACTTAACTGTTTTGTAACTTGCTTTATTTCTCTAACAATAGGTCAGGGGACTTCTATGCAGATAAGGCACACAGGCAAGTCCAAAGCTCTAGCTTGTTATTTGAGAAAAATCTAAGAGAGAAGGTAAAATAGTCAAAACAAATTCAGAGACTTCACAATTTATTATGAACATTTCTCCATTAATTACTCTTCTGCAGTATGATATTTAATGATCATATTTTTTTTCCAGCTAGAAGGACCATAATTTACTTAACTCATCCCTTACAGGTGGACATTAGGTGATTTTTAATTATTCACTGCAATGGGTAGTCTTAGAAAGAGTGCCCAGGGTATACACATTATTTTTACTTAGAATAAATTCCTAGGGATTCCTGAGCGGCTCAGTCGGTTAAGCCTCCGACTCTTGATTTCGGCTTAGGTCATGATCATACGGTTCATGAGATTGAGCCCTGCATCTTGCTCTGTGCTGACAGCACAAAGCCTTCTTGGGATTCTCTCTCCCTCTCTCTCTGCCCCTCCCTGCTCTCTCTCTCTAAGAATAAATAAATAAACTTAAAAAAAAAGAATAAAATCTTGGAAGAAAAATTGCCCAGACAAAAGCGATGCACTTTTCAAAGCATTTTGATACTGATGTCCAACCCTACACTCCTGGGAAAGTTGTACTGATTTACAACCCCACCAGTAGCTTTTACGAGCCTTTGCCAAAGCTGAGTACATACAGGCATTTAAAGGAGTCATTGGCAATTTGACAAGGCAATGTGATACCTTGTAGATTCTTTAACTTGTGTTGTGTATGGAGCTTAAGTTCTTATCTGGTCTCTGATGCCTCTCACGACAGAGCCAACACATCTACCCATCTCTCCAGTCCCATCTCCCTCTCTTCCTCCATGCAGGAACAGGTGCACACAGCCACTTGTGCAGGACTCCGCATCTCTAACTTACTTCCCAATGCTTACTCTCCTCAGATGACACTCATACTCTGTCTACTCTCACCTTGGCCTTTCCAGCAATATCTCTCAAAATGTATCATTTGAGGCTATTTCAAAGGCCACATCCTACATCAGGGCTTTTTTGACCCTCAAGCAAATGTAATCTTTCCCCTTTTCTTCCACACTTCTTTTCTGTCCATCATCTTCCCCTACTTTAGTTCTACCATAGTTAGTTCCAGAACCATGGTGCAGCCCATTTCTTAATTCTCTCTGGCACGAGAGTCATGTTTCTTCGTCATGCATCAGTCTTCTCACTGGTCAAGAAAGTGAAATCAGGCTGCATCATTTAAACCTTCCTTTATGCTTTATTTCACGTCTAGGATAGTGACCCTCAGCTTCCCTGAAGCCACAGATACCTCTGAGAATTGGATGGAAGGTTTGGGTTTATTTTCTCCCACATGGATTTATCGGTGTGTGTATTTAATAATAATATGGTTATTAAATCATCCCTGGAGGTCCCTTTAAGGAGTTGAACTTAAGAACTATGACTCTGTAGTCTTGTCAATTCTGTTTCTCTCTTGAAAATAGTAGGAAGGCTCAATAAATATTTGCTACTGAGGATCAAATTCAAACAGTTAAGGTGGAGAGACCAAACGATAATTATGTTAAGTTTACTCCTGGGGGCTTAAGGATACATTTCATTACTGTGTAGTCACTTTTGCTCTCAGTTCACTCATGCCAACACATTAAAAAGGCAAACTGAGAGGCTTTCAAAATGTACTTGAAATAAGCCACGATCTTTGGTCTTTTAGACACCTTTAAACATCAAGCATTTAGGTGACTCCTAAGTAGCTGTTTGCAATTTCAGACTTCCTCAGCCAGCGGAATTGCAAATCAGGAAGAAAGCTAAAATGTAATGTTATTCCTCCAGCACAAGGATGCAAATTTTGAAGAATTAGTTCATGGGGTGAGGGTAGATTGGGAGAGGATCAACCAGGCAGTTTTCAAAGAAGTCTGCATTATTAGAAAATACATAAATGCACCTCTAACTAAAGAAAAGTGTTTACATAGGTTTGCATTTAACAAAAAGTCATGTTGACAGTTCTCAAGATCTTTATCTGGATTTCTCACCAAGGGGAACAATATTTGCATATGCCATCAACCCACAGGCCACTGGCTGTTCTTGGTGCTAATGGGCATTGAGGTGGGATTTGCTTGCTATCTGAACATCCATACTTGGGTGTGTGCTCTGTTTTTAGACTGTGCTTTTTTCTCTTTTTGTTCCTCCTTCTTACTTTATGTTATATTGCAATTAATGCAGTGTAACTTTGTCAGTTTGAGGGCATTAGTCCTATAGTTTGAACATGGATTTTTCCCCTTGGTGCAGTCAGTCCCAAAGCTGCGACTGATGCATGACTCAACCTTGTGTCTGGCCATTCTGTTACTTACTAGCAGTAACTGCTCCTCCGTCCAAGCAAACAAACGGACCATGGTTGCAAGGCAAGAGGAGGTTAATTTATACTTCTTCTGATGATACTGGTGTGCTGCTGATGACATCCACTTGTGTGGAATCAGAAGTGGACTCACACTGTTGATTATTCCAGTTTTAAATGATCTGTGTAGGTCTGTCGCCTCCAGCTCATCTGGGTTTGACTCATTCCTCCAAAGCAGACTTTGCACCCAATTTTCCAAAGCTCAGTCCTAGATTTTGTTGTTTTTGTTGTGGTTCAAACTTACTCTTTTGAGAAAAAAAAAAAGGAAAACCCATTTGGTATCTATACAATATATGTGGTTTATATGGGTCTTTTGGGAGGCCAAGAATAAGGGACGAAAAATTGGCTTGGGTGTCCCTGCCTCAGAGAAGCCATCCCTGAGTCTTAAGATGAGGTGAAGACCTCCCACCAAAAACTCTCTAAAATTGTTCTTTATAATTTGACTATTATTATGATCATATTTTTTAACATTTTATTTTTATTTTTTAACAGTTCATTTATTTATTTAATGTTTTATTTATTTTTGAGAAAGAGAGAGACAGCATGAGCAGGGGAGGGTCAGAGAGAGAGGGAGACACAGAATCTGAAGCAGGCTCTAGGCTCTGAGCTGTCAGCACAGAGCCCGACGTGGGGCTCAAACCCACACGAACCAACCGTGAGATCATGACCTGAGCCGAAGTCAGACACTTAACTGACTGAGCCGCCCAGGCGCCCCTGATCATATTTTTTAAAGTTTATTTATTTTACGAAAGAGAGAGAGAGCAAGAGAGCACAGGGGAGGGGCAGAGATAGAGGGAGAGAGAGAATCCCAAGCATGTTCTGCGCTGTCAGCAGAGCCCAAGTTGGGGCTTGATCTCACAAACTGCAAGATCATGACTTGAGCTGAAATCAAGAGTCAGATGCTTAACCGGCTGAGCCACTTAGGTGCCCTGGATTATTATGATCATATTTATATAGTTAATTATGCAATTATTCATTTATTGTATTTTCCTGCAAGGAATTAAGTCTTTTAAAAAATCATTTCTCTACAAATCAAAACCACAATGAGAAACCACCTCACACCTGTCAGAATGGCTAATATTAACAACTCAGGCAACCACAGATGTTGGCGAGGCTGCGGAGAAAGAGGAACCCTTCTGCACTGCTGGTAGGGCGCAAACTGATGCAGTGACTCTGGAAAACAGTATGGAGTTTCCTCAAAAAATTAAAAATAGAACTACGCTATGACCCAGCAGTTGCACTAATGGGTATTTATCTAAAGGATACAAAAATGCTGATTTGAAGGGTCACATGCACCCCAATGTTTATAACAGTGCTATTGACAGTAGCCAAAGTATGGAAAGAGCCCAAGTGTCCATCAACTGATGAATGGATGAATGGATAAAGAAGATGTGATATATACAAATGTGATATATATATATATATATATAATTATATAAAATGGAATATTACTCAGCAATCAAAAGCAATGAAATCTTGCTATTTGTAACAACCTGGATGGAACTAGAGTGTATTATGCTAAGTGAAATATTTAGGTCAGAGAAAGACAAATGTCATATGATTTCACTCAAATGTGGAATTTAAGAAACAAAACAGATGAACATAGGAGAAGGGAAGCAAAAAGAAAATAAAAACAGAAAGGGAGACAAACCATAAGAAAATCTTAAATACAGAAAACAAACTGAGGGTTGCTGGTGGGGTGCTGGGTGGGGGAATGGGCTAAATGGGCAGTGTGCGGTCAGGAGGGCACTTGTTAAGATAAGCACTGGGTGTTATATGTAAGTGATGAATCACTAAATTATAGTCCTGAAATAATTATTATACTATATGTTAACTATCTGGGATTTAAATAAAAAATTAATAAATACAATTAAATTAAAATAAAAATCATTTCTCTCTATGTAGGGTTTAAAAAAGTACATAGAATATAGTATATGCTCAAAAAGATTTAGTTTTTTAATGTTTATTTATTTATTTTGAGGGAGAGAGCACAAGCAGCCAGAGGGACAGAGAGAGAGAGGGAGAGAATCCCAAGCAGGCTTCAACAATGTCAGCGCAGAGCCCAACATGGGGCTTCATCTCACCAACTGTGAGATCATGACCTGATCCAAAATCAGAAGTCAGAGCTTAACCTCCAGAACCATCCAGGTGCCCCTCAAATACCTGATTCTTGATCAATATCACAGTACTCCTCAAAACCACTGTTCCATTTCTCTTCCTTCTCTCTCTTCTCTTGCTCAGACACTCCTAAAACATCTTCATCAAAAGGAAATGATTATCCATGCAACAAAGTAAATGGATCTTGAGGCATAATTTTAAGTGAAAAAATATTGACTCAAAAGGCTACAGTGTTTGATTCCATTTATACAACATTTTGGAAAAGAAATCAGATTGATGGCTGCCAAGGACTAGAGTTGGGGGAAGAGGGTTGACTATTAAAGAACTTTTTGGAATGATGGAAATACTCTATATTTTGATTATGGTGGTGGTTATACAACTGTATTAGTCAGCTAGGGATGCCATAAAATACAAGAGATGGAGTGGTATGGAAATGTATTTTCTCTCAGTCCCGGAGCCTAGAAGTTCAAGATCAAGGTGTCAGCAGGGTTGACTTCTTCTGAGGCCTCTTTTCCTAACTTGCAGATAGCCAGCTTCCTGCTGTGCCCTCACATGGCCTTTCCTCTGTGTGGGCACCCTTCTGATATCATTTCCTCTTATTCTAAGGACACTGGTCCTATTACATCAGAGTCTCACCTGAATGACCTCAGTTAACCTTAACTTCCTCCTTAAAGGCCCATCTCCAAATGCAATGATATTAAGGGTTAGGACTTCAACATAAAATTTGAGAGTACACAATTTAGTCCATAGTGACAACTGTATAATTGAAATTTACAGAATCGTGCACCTTAAAAGGGGTGTATTTTATTCTATGTAAATTATACTATGGTAAATTGAAAAAATATTCAAATTATTCAAATTAATCAAAATTAAACAAATTATTCATTTATGTAAAAATTCTGCTGTACATTTAAAAACAGAAAACAAATACGTTTCTGTGAGCATCCAGAAAAATGTACCTTGTTTATTTTTATGATCTTCATTTCTTTAATGAGGAAAACAAAAAAAAGAGGCTTCTTCACTCCCCCTCCCTGCTCCCCAGTTCATATTGAATGAGTTAAATGTAACCTTGAAGTCATATTGTTTTTGATGCTTAATAATGGTTATTAAGTAGAACAAGTCAGGGCAGAGAGCTCTTGCAGAAAAAGGTTGCAAATGTAGGCTACGTTAAGAATCCGCTGGGAGACTGGTCTGGAGCAGCAGATGGGAAAGGCTGTACGTATGGGCGGTAGCCAAATTCATATTTTCCTGGGTAACTTCTTTGGGGGCTAGTTGAGGTCAAACTTGAAATACTTTAAGACAGATTTTGGGGCAAGTAGTCTGGTGTTGTGAAAAATATATGGCCTTGCATTAAATCTTGGCTTTAGGTGGATAGACGATTTTCAATATAGCCTTCTCCACTTATTACCTTGGAAACATTATTTAACCTCTCTGGATCTTCATTTCCTAATCTGGAAAATGGGCTGATAAAAGTTAGCATGTGGGGTTGTCCTAAGGATTTGAAATAAAGAGTACAGAACCCCAGTGTTGGGAGCTGGCACTCCACAATCTACAGCACTTAACATTCCTTGTGATATGGGACAGTGGAATTCATAGTAGGTCAGGTCCAGAGACAGGATGCTCAGGCTCATGGGGTCATGGTCCCCTGATGTGGTCTGGTTGTTGCTCTTTTGGGGGCCAACTTCTGTGTGTAAGGAATGATGGAAGACCCTAGTCCCCCCATGGAACCCCAGAGCTACTTTCTGGAACTCTCTGCTAGAGTCTTTTCCCTTACAATGACAAATGTAGTGCCTAAGAAGCTGTGAATTTATCTTTATTCCCCCAGGATAATTCTGGCTTCTGAGTCAGAAGGAAAGAGTTTTCTTCCGCTGTGCTTGGGGTTTTCAGTGTCTCCCAGGCTCGATAGTAGTAGTACAATCATGATTAGACACATATAATAGGAGAGTGTTGATCAGCCTGTCCAGTGCTTGGTGTGGTAGAAAGTGCTCTGCATTACAACACAGAAAGCCTTGGCCATGATCTGTTTTATTCCCCAAGTAAGTGATTTGAGGTAGATAATTGCTCCTCTTTGGGTTTCATTTTCTGAATCTATCAAGGGACCATGGTGGGTTAAAGAACTGTTAAGATCGGGGTGCCTGGGTGGGTCACTCGGCTGAGCATCTGACTTCGGCTCAGGTCATGATCTCATGATCTGTGGGTTCGAGACTCATGTCGGGCTCTGTGCTGACAGCTAGCTCAGAGCCTGGAGCCTGCTTCAGATTCTGTACCTCCCTCTCTCTCTGACCCTCCCCTGCTTGCGCTGTCTCTCTCTGTCTCTCATAAATAAATAAATAAATAAGTAAACAAATAAATAAAAAAGAACTGTTAAAATCATTTGTAGCTAGAATATTCTATGGTTTGAATCTGGAGAAATGTCTTCGCTGATTGATTGGCTTATACAAGGCTTGATGTTGCCTTCATTCGATGCTGAGCTCTGTGCTACGTTCTGAGCAGACACAGAACTCTCCCAGCCTGACCCTGTATTTCAATCACACTGCTACCTGCCCAGGATCAATTCCCATATAACACTTTTATTATTGACCTAGAAGGCATGTTATTTCCATTTGTGGGAGGTTCAGAGCTGGGAGTGTTGACACTGTGGAATCTGATTCTTGCAGAATCAGGTTAAGCAACAAAATCAAACACTTGTAAAGTTTGGAAAGATGGACCAACACTTATAAGATAAATACATAAGTTACAATTACGTACAAATAGAAGAAAAGTCTCTAACTCGGGTTTAAAATAAATTAAATTACAGCTATAAAATAAGGCATACAAGGTGGTAGCTCTGAGGATCTGCCCTGCTCTTCTGCTCAGCATCCTGGGATTACATGGTCATAAAGTAACATTTGCCATCCAGTTGGAAAAAGACTGAGTCTCCCTAAGATCTCCCTGCCTGGCAGTTTTATAAGGCTATTGATATGTTTGGGAACCCATTCAGTCATCTCTTCTATTCATACCATTTCCCTACCTTTCCTTCTGTTTGCTCCTTTGTTTGAGCAAGGTGTGCCTTTTCTAACTTGTATCCACTCCTGTATCCCTAGCCCATAGTTTGTTGATTTGCATACAATAAGTAATAATAAAAGAGAAATAATGCCTAATGTTGCAAGCAGGGCATGTGAAAATAGACGGGGAGTTTTAAGTGATGACAGTTAACCACGTGATGGAGTCACCAGGAAACACCAAGATCATCTTGGGCTGTGTTAGCAGGAATGTGCAGTAGGCAATAAGAGGACTCTGTACTCTGTGCTGGCCAGATAAGTTCATGAACATCGTGTCCCATTCTGGGTACACATTTTATGGGAGACATTAAAATTGGAGCCTATCCAAAGAATGAACAAATTGGAGGAAGTATAGCAAAGTGGTTAAGGCTACCCACTTTGAAGTCAGATAGACTTGTTCAAGTTCAAGTTCTGACACTTATCATGCGACCTTGGGAAAGTTGTTTAATCTCCCATAGTCTCAGTTTCCTTATCTATAGAATGCAACTTATTGACAGTACATAGCTCATGGAGTTACAGCAAGATTATGATGAGGATGATAAATTATTATTTATATTTGAAAAAACTAGAGATGTTTAGCCAGAAAATTGTGTGGGGGAGTGGTTAGGGAAGTGAGTAGGAAGTAGTATCTATCTAGATATTTGGTTTTTTGTGTTTTATTAAATGTTTATTTATTTTGAGGGGGGAGCGGCAGATAGAGAAAGAGAGAGAATCCCAAGCAGGTTCCGTGCTGTCAGTACAGAGCTCTATGTGGGGCTCTATCTCATGAACCTTGAGATCATGACCTGAACTGAAATCAAAAGTTGGATGCATAACTGACTGAGCCACCCAGGTGCTCCAAGATATTTGAAAAACTGCCATTGGGAACAGGTATTGGACCACTTCTGGGTCAATTCATATGACAGAATTAGATCAAATAGTAGAAATTGCAGGAAAGAAAACGATATTGCCTCCACAGGTGGCAGATGTTTTGACAGTCATTATTTACAAATGGAATTCAAGGGGTGCCTGGGTGGCTCATTCGGTTAAGAGTCCAGCTTTGGCTCAGGTCATGATCTCACGGTTAGTGGGTTCAAGCCCCGAGTCGGGCTCTGTCCTGACAGCTATCTCATATCCTGGAGGCTGCTTCGGGTTCTGTGTCTCCCTCTCTCTCTGACCCTCCCCTGCTCTCACTCTCTCTGTCTCTCAAAAATTAAAAAAAAATATATTAAAAAAAAGGGAATTCAAGACCACAAAGAGTGTACAAACAGATGCTGATTTCCATATCTTAGGATGGTACAGAGTGTGGTCCTGCACCGGGTGAGTACCTTTGGGCTCTTAGGGATTCCCATTCTTGGCTGTGCATCAGAATCATCTGGGGGTAGAGTTCAGGAATCTTTAATAAGTGCTTTATGGGCAGCTGATAAAGCCGGTCCCTGCACAGGTGATTTAGACTCACTGGACTGGGGGATGGTCCCCTTTCACCCATATGATGGGATACTGGTAGGGAAGTACTGGGAGCAGAAGACATGAAGATAAACAAGTGCCAAGCATGTTTTGGAGTCATTGGGCTGGAATAGAGGGATCAGATAGAAGTGGGCTTGGGGTCTCATTGGAAAGAGGTTAGGGTCAATGTGTGAAGATCTTTCAATACAGGGTGGGGCAGTCTGCAGGTTACCACTCAGGGTTCCATGAAAAACGTAGCATGAAGGTAGTTATAAAAACTTCTCATTCTGGGAAGGTGAGCTAAATAATGAATAATGTCAATGCCAGACCCAATATTGCTTCCCTGCTGGAGTTCACCATCATCACCTTCCGTTTTCTTCATTCCACAGCTACCGTCAGACAATGTGCGGTGATTGGTTCCATGACCTGAGGGTGCCTTTCCATCCACTGCACATGGAAAGGCTTCCATTAGGTAGGCCCCCCAGTTTGTAGAGGACGCACCCACCTGTCTACTCCACTGAAAAGCGACAATCTCAAGATCACAGTCTTGATGATGTCAGAGGTGCCTCAGGCTGAAAGGCGAAGTCCAGTTTTCAGCTGAAAGGACACGTTCTCCCGCCTAGGTCCAATGTGCTGAATTCTTTCGTGTAAGTGTTTCTGTTCTTATCTCAAGGCAATTCTCAAGCTAATTAGTTGCAATTATTAGCTCTACTGCAGTAGAATGCACAATAACAGAAGGGGGAAATGAGGCCATTAGGGAGATATAATCAGTGTCCTGAGACAGCATATAGAGGAGCTGCAAAGGATCCCACTGACCGATTTCAGTTTTTTAAAAACACAATCTAAAACCAAAATGTACTCCTGAATCCTCAGAGAGCCAAGGACACAGAGAAGTGAAAACCAGGAGACAAATACTGTACTTATACAATGTTCCTTCTAATATCTGCCCACAGCCTGAGGCCCTGTCCCTAAGGAGGGTTTCCTGTGGGAAGAAATCACAGCAGGCAGAAAGAACAGACTGGGCTTGTCAGAAAAGCTTGCTTTTCACAATCGGCTCTCAGATTGGGGGCTGGTCCGGTCCATCACCGTGTGAGAGTGGAGACACCGACCTTGCAGAGTGTTGGGGCCCTTGTGTGGGGGGCACCTAAGGTTGGTCCTGCTCTGAGTCTGATAAATGCAGATTGAGTTTGTGATTTTCTCTGCAGCAACCTGGCTCTCCGGCTGAGTCAACATGTGATTTGCTTGGCCCTTCTGTTAGGCTTCCGTGTAGACACCCCTAATTTTCTAGGATCATCTCTGCTATTCTGGTAACGTTCCAGCCAAACATATGTAAATTTGCCTTTTCAGGGATGCATAGAATATGCGTTCCAGACTTAGGGAGCTGTATTAGTTTGCTAGGGCTGCCATAACAAAGTACTAAAGAGTGGGCGGCTTCAAACAACAGAAATGCATTGTCTCACAGTTCTGGAGGCCACAGGTCTCAAGTCCAGGTGTGAGCAGGGCCAGGCTCCTTCTCACAGCTTCTGGGGAGATGCCATCCTAGCCTCTGCGGCTTCCCCTCCAACCTTGGTGTCCCCTGGCTTGTAACGCTTTGTTCCACTCACACGGCTGTGTTTTTCCTGTGTGCTTCCATACCAGCCTCCCTCTGTGTGTCTATCTCAGTGCCCAAATTTCTCCTTTTTATAAGGACATCAATCTTGTTAGATGAAAGCCCACCCTAATATCCTTATTTTAACTTGATTACCTGGGGAGAGACCCTATTTCTGAAGAAGATCTCATTCTGGGATCCTGGGGATTAGGGATTAGGACGTCAACATATCTCTTTTGCATGGGACGTAATTCAACCCAGAGCAGAAGTCATAGAGATCTGGATTCAGATCTTGACTCTACCATTTACTGGGCGTGATCTCGACCAAGTTATTAAGCTCTCTGGGCCTCAGTTTCCTCATCTCTAAGTCAGGACTATTATTATTCACTACCTTACAGGTTTGCTATGAGGATTAAAGGAGATACTGTTTGCCAAGTGTAGGGCAAATGGTGAGAGAGAAGGGCATTTTCATGGATATATCACTCTTTGTGCATTTTCAGTAACACCCCTGTTCCTGCTTGGATAGAATCTGGCAGATGTGCCTTCAACCCTGTAGAATGCATTGAGTTCCCAGCTGGATCACCATCACTGTTGTTACCATTAACAGTTACCTTTGACCATTTATTTGACTCTTCTTTCAGAAACATAGTCATTGATGAAAAAGTCTTGACTCTTCCATGAGGCAGGGCCCAGATAGGATGTCCTCTGGTAACCTCACCACCGTTTCCGGCTGAGCACCAGAAGCAGAGGGAGAACAGAAAAAATATTGGGTGGGATCTCACGCGCATCTAGATATTTTGTCATTCTGGCACAGCATGGGTGAAGGGACTGAGAGGTACACAGGGAGCCGAACAGGAAAGGCAGGAGCAGGAAGAAAGACATGCTCTTAAAAAAAAGCAATGACCTTCTGGCTACCTAAAGCCCCAGGCGTAAATACTAAATGGTTGGATGCACAAACACAGTTTGGGTTTCTCTTAAAATCAAAACCTGGTGTAATAATGGTATTTTAGTTATGAAGGAGTTGTATGCTTAAGTACTTAAGGGTGAAATCTCTCCCAAACTTCTGGTCCGAGTCCCAGATCTGCTAAAATAGAATCCTGATAATGGAGCCGAAGCATCTGTATTTTTTAAACAAGCTTTCCAGGAGATTGTGTTTAGCACACTTGTTGGTTGATTTTTTGTAAGATGCACTGACTTACTCCAAACCTCCATCTTTTGGTTAAATGCCCTCCCAATGTGGTATAGAAATGCAGAGATGCAAGATTTCTTTTGATTTCTAATACTAATTATCAGGTGCATAGTATTTTTTTAAATCTAATAATTTATTGTCAGATTGGTTTCCATATAACACCCAGTGCTTCTCCCCACAAGTGCCCCCCACCATGACCATCATCTCCTCCCTCCCTCCCCCTCCTCCTTCAGTCCATGGTTCATTTTCAGTATTCAATAGTCTCCCATGATCTGTGTCCCTCACTCTCCCCAGCTCTCTTTCCCCCTTTGTCTCCCTATGGTCCTCTGTTAGGTTTCTCCTGTTAGACCTATGAGTGCAAACATATGGTATCTATCCTTCTCTGCCTGACTTATTTCGCTTAGCATGACACCCTCGAGGTCCATCCACTTTGCTACAAATGGCCAGATTTCATTCTTTCTCATTGCCACTGAGTACTCCATTGTATATATATACCACATCTTCTTGATCCACTCATCAGGTAATGGACATTTAGGCTCCCTCCATGTTTTGGCTATTGTTGACAGTGCTGGTATGAACATTGGGGTACATGTGTCCCTATGCATCAGCACTTCTGTACCCTTTGGGTAGATCTCTAACAGGGTTATTGCTGGGTGATAGGGGAGTTCTATTGATAGTTTTTTGAGGAAACTCCACACTGTTTTCCAGAGCGGCCAGGTGCATAGAATTTTATAGCATTGAAGGAACTCTGGTTTGGAATCAGGAGACCTCAAGTCTAGTCATCATTTTCTTTCAATTTCCCTATAGGAATTTGGACTAATCATGTAACTGCTGTTTCTCAGAGATAATGTGGTTGCTCCTTACACTACCTTTTAATCATCACAGGGTCTTTATAAGAGCACGGCCAACTGTGATTATCTCCCATATGCAATGTTACAAAATTTCTTCTTATCTTTGATTTTTTCTGTGCTTCCCAATTTCTCTAGGCAAATTATGAAGTGTCATATTGTACTTATCTTGAACTTATCTGTTGCATACTCACAGTAAAAAACCATACAGTAAAAGCACATTTACATGTGCACACACATACAAATACACGTTCTCTTTCATTCTCTCCTTCCCTCTCTTCCACTGCCCCCCCCCGCACTTTTTCTTTCTTTCTCTCCTTTACACACGCACACCTTTAATTAAGTAGCCAGACCAGATGGTACTAAGTCTCAAGATACTTTACATGTAGGCAATCCTCTTAGACCCTTACTCAGAGCTTAGTAAGTAGGCTCTTATTTTATATATAATTCTAACAGAGCTTTGTTATCTAACTTACAAACCTCATGTAGAAGAGAAGCATCAGACAGAAAAATGGTATAAAATAGGTAGGTACTCTGAAAGCATCAAAATCTGAGCCTTGAATGCCCAGCAACAGGCGGGGGGGGGGGGGGGGGGGGAGAGAAAATTGTAACAGAGCAATCTGGAGCCCCTAAGTTTAGGGATGAACAATACTTGTGCCTCCATGGGGTCCTGCCAATGATACAGCACAGTCTGATCCCTTCTGTTTTTGAAGATGACTCTGAGTCATCAAGAAGACTAAATTAAGTTCTGTATTTTTTGTTTAGGAAGCATGGACATGGGAACTCTAGCTAAGAAAGATTTATATCTAACATGTTAAAAATGTGGGGCACCTAAATAGCTCAGTTGGTTGAGCATCTGAATCTTGATTTTGGCTCAGGTCCCGATCTCACAGTTTGTGAGTTCAAGCCCCGAGTTGGGTTCTGCACTGACAGTGTGGAGCCTGCTTGGGATTCTCTCTCTCTACCTCTCCGTTGCTTGCGTGCTCTATTCCTCTCTCAAAATAAATAACTTTAAATAAGAAACTTTAAAATGTTAAAAATGTTTAGACAAGATTTGGCTTCTGAGAATCATAGATTCTTTTTTTTTTAATTTTTTAATGTTTTATTTATTTTTGATACAGAGAGAGACGGAGCATGAGCGGGGGAGGGGCAGAGAGAGAAGGGGACACAGAACTGGAAGCTGGCTCCAGGCTCTGAGCTAGCTGTCAGCACAGAGCCTGACGCAGGGCTCGAACCCACGAACGTGACATCTGACCTGAGCCGAAGTCGGACGCTTAACCTACTGAGCCACCCAGGCGCCCCAGAGAATCATAGATTCTTAACGTTGGAAAGCATCATCGTCATAATAAAATCAATTTATTGAGCAGGTACTTGCCAATAACCCTTTCCACTGAGCTGACCAACTGGATGTAACCTCCTGCTACTCATTAATCGAAGCTGGTGAGCTAGACAAAGGAAGTCTTTTTATCCTTTCTAAAAGTGTCGAGAAGAAGTTGAAAGTAGAGGAGAGAATTCATCAGTTGCTACAAATAGCACATGTCCAAACACCCTTCCTACTGCTTCTCTTCAAGTACCTTGTATTCTCCGCCACATCTCCACATCCCTCCCCATCCCATCTGCTCCGCCCTGCCCCCCAACACAGGCAGACTTCTATTCCTATTCTTTAGTCTGGCTAAGTGCCGACCCTTCCAAGAAGCTGTCTGGAACCTTCAGCTGAAACTGGTTTCTCCTCTGAACTTTCATGAGATGTTACTGATCTCTCTCATTTCTTATACAGTATTTTAGTTTAGCTTTTTTTTTTTTTTTTTTTTAACTATGGCTTCTTCCTCTTAATAACCTGCAAATCTCTTGAAGACAGAATCTGGATTTGATTCACTTCTGTGTCTCCGGTAGCCCCTGATGTAGCATGTCACATGTAATGGGTGTTTGATAAATACTTATTAAATGGATAAGTGGCTGAATCAAGGCAGGGGGTTATGCTTTGCATTTGTTGATGAGACATTATTGAGACACACAGTTAGGGCCTCCAGGGAAAACATGAATTTACAAACTGAGACACTTATATTAAAAATTAACACTCTGATTCTTTTTCCTTAGTGAAGTAACAAATTCTTCTCTTCTTCTATGGGACCTAAGAGAGATGGTCTCTTTCAAATGAAAAGAAAGTCATTGAATGTCATCATGTGGCATTTAGGCCTGTGGCTTCAAAGCACATTTGCTTGATATTCTGTAGTTCGTTGATTTTTAACAAAAATTAGTCTAATAACACTTTATCCTGGGTATGCATTCCAAAATGCTTTAATATACCCAATTTCTTTTGGCTGTCATAGCAAAATACAATGGCAGGTAGGATGGATGTTACTATTTTTGCTTTTCCGATGACTATTCTGAAGCTCAGTGAACTCACGTAAATTACAAAGGTTACACGAACAGTGACAAAACTAGGGTCATTTTTGCCAGCTCAGCCCAGCACCTAAGCCAGCAGAACACACAGAAATTACTAAATCAAACCCTTCTTGTTTGGTTCAGCCCAAGTGTCTTGTGCACCTTGGGCACCCACAGTAAGCATTGATTCTACCATTCATTTTGCATTTCCTACTTTGTATTGTTAGTTTTTTTACTAGAAATAATGTGATGGTTAATTTTATGTATCAATTTGCCTAGAGCATGGCACCCAGATATTTGGTTACACATCAGTCTAGATGTTGCTGTGAAGGTGTTTTTAAGATGACATTACTATCTAAATCAGTAGGTGTTGTATAAAGCAGATCATCGCCCATAATTTGGGTGGGCCGTATCTAATCAGTTGAAAGACTTAGGAGAAAAAGTTTGAGGTCTCCCCAGGAAGAGCATATCCTGCTCCTAGAAGCCTTCGGACTTGGGTGACACTGTACCCATCCTCTGGCTCGCCAGCCAGCTGCCCGCCGTAAACACTTTGGACTTGCCAGCCCCGACAGTTGTGTGGAAAAGTTCCTTAAAATAAACCTCTCTCTTTCTCACTGTGTGTGTGTACATTCTGCTGGTTCTGCTTCCCTGGTGAACTTTGACTAAAGAAGACAGATCCTATTTTATGAGGATAATTTAATAAATGTATTTAAATTTTTTATATACGAATGTGATGAAACATAATGATAAACTTTTTTAAAAAGAAAGAAAAAGAGAAACCTCCCCATCAAAGAATAAGCAAACAAGCAAAAATCTTGAAAGAAATACCTGGATGCCCCTGGCAGTAACTACAGTTTCAGCTTCTTACTATGAAAATTGACCATTAAAAGCAAAGAGACAAGCATTTATTCTGTCCTCCCTGTATAAACGATACTGGAGAGCCGTAATTGATGGGGGACATTCTTCTTTACAAAAGGATTCCAGCCAATAAATGTGGAAGGAATGACACAGCTGAAATTATTTTCTAACTGCTAATGCAATAATTCGGGTGATGATCGACGGTGGGTGAAACCATGAGATGAAAGGTTCAGGAAGAACTTTTCAATGACTTGATCATGCTGCCACCACCCGAATCCACTCATCAATGTGAGCATCACTAATAGTGGGGCAATCAGACATTGTGTAACTCTTGACATGAGGCCAATATACAGCAAAGAGAGACGTCTATGAAGAATTCTTACTAAAAAAGAAGTTGAACCTGAATCAAGCCTTTAACTAACTGTCATGTACAGGAAATACAGCAGCTAGAAGAACAAAGAAAATAATGACACAAATGAGCAAGTCCCAAATGGGTAGGGTGACCCAGAGTGAAAGGGGCGTCATTCATAATTATGCTGGCACAAAGGACACAGTCTGGGACTGTTCCCTGCAAAACTGGAGGGACGATCATTACAAGAGTTTGGTACATATTTTTGAGTTTCCTGACTGCAGTGACATGGCCCAAATTCACTCACCTATTTCCTTCTTTTGGCTTTGAGTCAACATCCCAAAGTCTGTCTCCTGAGTCAGGCCAGGACTCTAGCTTCATGTCTGCGGAGTCTGCTCTCCAAACGGAAAAACCTTGCCCACATCATCCTTGGAGGCCCTCACATCTCCACGGGCTCCCAGGCAGAGGCGTCCTGGTGCCAGTCTCTTGGCATGGAGGCTACATTATAAAATGCTCCCCCAAAAGCCCTTTGCCTTTCTTTTAAATACTTGCACAAGTACTATAGAAAAATTGGAAATGGCACCTAAGTAAAAAGGAAACAGTTTTCACAATTGCTGAGGGCCCAGTACTATTAATATTTAAGTGCATTCTGCTTTTAGAGAGACATTTTTTGTACCATAATGGAATCATAATGTAAATGGCATTCAGCAATCTGCCTTTTTCATTAATATTGTATCATTACCATATTACCACATTAATGAATTCATTGCTACAGTGAATGCATACGATTCCATTATAAAGATGCACCACAATTTATTAAACCATTCCTGGTTTTGAACATTTGGCTTATTGCAACATTTTGTTCTTTATTCATCTTTGTATATATTTTTCATACACTTACTCAGTTTTTTTCCACAGAAGAAATTTCTGAAAATGGAACTGCTGGGTCAAACACCTTGCACATTTTAAAGGCTTTTGGCATAATATCTGATCGATTTGCCCTATAAATAACTTGTGTGGATGTATGTGTTTAGCAACACCATGTAAGCACCCCCCTTTCTTCGTCATCATCATCATCGTCATCATCATCATCGTCATCACAGCTAATGTTTTTTGAGCTCTAACTGCGTGCCTGGCAAAGGTCTGAGCATTGTATACATAGCAACTTATTTAATTGTTCAAAGTTCTCCATAGTAGATACTCTGATTATTCAAAATGTCTGATGGGGAAACAGATTAAAATAGAAGATTATATTTAAAAAGCAGAAGTGTGTAAATGAAAAAAGGAAAAAGAAATGTAATTTCCCACATCTTACCCAATTGAATAGCCAATGATAAACCTTTGTGTGTATTTGTCTAGATATTTTCTATGCATAGAAAAATATGTAAGTATGTGAATGTACTGTGTTTGAAAACACAAGAGAGATCTGGGGTGGCTGAGTGGCTCAGTTGGTTAAGTGTCCAACTTCAGCTCAGGTCATGATCTCACAGTTTACAAGTTCGAGCCTTGCATCAGGCTCTGTGCTGACAGCTCATTAGCTAGCGTCATATGTAAGTTCACTTGTTTTATTTAGAAAATGATAGAAAATGAAAAAGAGGTATCAAAGTATACATATGCTGTGATTGTTAATATGCAATATATACATAAAAATGGCAGAAAATGCAATAAAATAGTATAGCGATTGTCTCTGGATAATGGGATTGTGGATGATTTGTCTTTTCTTCTTTAACTTTACTCAAAGTCTCCCCAAAGAATTGGCATGTCTTCTATAATCAGAAAATATACGATCAGAAAAATAATTTAAATTGTTAATTAAAAAACAAGCATACAGTTACACTAAATGCTAGAGGCGGTCATTTTTGGTAATTGAAATTATCATCATCCTATTCCTTTTATTTAAGATTTACTTTAACAAACATGTATCCATTTTAGAAGGACAAACAACCCCACTAGTACAGTAGCCTACCCCAAATTCATTCTCTCCCTCTTCCTTTCTAATGAACCCTGCCCTGAGGGGGGCAATGTCAATGTACTCCGAAAAATATGCATCTTACAAGTTTCCTTGCAATAGAGGCAGTTATTTGATGATGTTCCAGCCAATGAAATTTAAGTAAAATGATTGAGTAGGTCTCTCCACTGACTGGCATGTGCCCATTTGCCCTTCTCCCCATCCCTCTCCCTGCTTGGAACTCAGACATAAGATCTGGAGCTGTGGTAGCCATCTTGCAATGAGAAGGAAACATCAAGGATGGAAATTATGAAGTAAAGCTGGCGGAACAGAAATAAAGGTACCAGGGACATTGAGGGCATCTTGGAGCCATTTCCCTTTCAGCTTCAGGATGCAAGAGACAGAGAACAGAATTCAATCATGTTTTAGCCACTGTACCTTGTGTCTTTGTTAATCATAGCCAAATATAAACTCTAACTAATACACTCACTTAAGGAAAAAAAACCCAACTTTTTAACTTCTAACCACCGTGACTGTCTTAAAACAAGGTTTTGGGGGGAAGGCCATTGAAATTCACTCAGGATGAAAACAAAAGGCAATGTTCTACTAAAAATTAAGGATTGTCTCTGAGGCTTCAATAAATATCATCTGTTTCACATTGTCAATGTTCCACGCACAGTGGTAAGTTCATTATTTTTACATTTGGGGACAGTAAGTTTGCTAATACATCCCAGCAAACTAGGAAATCAATGCATCACCATATGCCTACACTGAGGCCATTTGTCATGGTTTAGGCTCCTTCCAGAGTGCAAAACAGACTTTGACTTGAAGAAGCGCCAACGTGGGGACAGTTAGCTGAAATGTCAGATGGAAACCATGTTAGAACGGGGGGAATGTTCATGCATCCTGTGAAAAAAAAAGCATTCAACTGTCTGTTAAGCTTCCCTTTGCAGCTCCCTGATCAACAACAATGTCCCCACTGGTGGTAGTTTTCAGACAAATCCTACTGTCCCTAGTGGCTTCATTCTAAAAGGTGAGTGTGGGAAGAGAGGAAAGGTCAGGAAAAAGCACAAATGCAGGGTCAAAACTGCCAGAGCTGGAAGGACCCTTGAAGTTCATCCATTAACTCCGATGCTTTCTTTTTGCGGATGAGCCAATGCAGCAAAACGCCTCCTCCCAGGAAGTTAGTGACTGTGTTACAATTAGCAGTCCCCTGGCTGTCCCTTAGAAATGGAAATATGGATGAGAACCTAGCACCCAGAGGAGGCATGGGCAGTATCCAGTCAAGGAGGAAGCTGCGTCCACTTTCAAGAGAGGTCTCACAGAGGACAAGAGGAAGTTAGGGTGATGGGGCGGGGCTGGAAGGTCTCTGTTGATCCAGCTTCTCAGCCCTCCTTCTCACAGTGCCTGCGGAGAAGCTGCGTGAGGGCCCTGGCGTCACCTCTGTGGCTCCATTCATTCATTAGAAGACGATCTGCTGCATTTCCAGCCATCCCGGCCTGGGACATCAGAGCAGCCCGCCGGTCTCCCTCCTGTGTCTGGGGCACTTAGCTTCCACGGGAGAGTAATTCCTATTCTACAACTGAAGTAAAAAGTCTCCTTTCTCTTTCCAACAAAGTCATCACTGAAGGACAGAGGTTTCCTGATGTTTGCAGTCCTTTATCGGTGCTGAAATGTATCTAAGACACTCATTCTTTTGTTGGAGGGACTTAAGATCCCTCCTGGAAAAGAGAACTCAAAGGAAACGAGCAGAATTTACGAGAGCCAGCCAAACTCACCTTTGCATATAAAGTAACTCATCAAGGAATTCTGCCAAAACACCATTAGCAATACACAGATCTAGTTTAAACTTGAAAATGAGTGCTTTTTATTTAAAAAATGTATTTTCTAGATTAAGTTGTTAGATAGGATTCCCATTCCTACTCATCCAGAGCAAAACCTAATGTTAGGGGGGTGGGGGGAGAAGAACGGAGGTAGATTTTTTCAGTTATACACAGACAAAATTAGGAGGCAATGTGGTCAAGTGGTTGGAGAGCGGTGGTCTCCAGGGTGAGGTGGGGTCTCCAAGGTGAGGTGTGGTCTCCAAGCTGAGGTGTGCAGGAAAACTGACATAATGTACATGTATGTGTACATATAATGCACAAATCTACATGTATTTAAACATAAATAACTTAAATATATGTACATGTATACTTGTTTAGAGAGATATAGTACACGCACGCACACAGGTGAGGCTGAAATCATCTTTACTGAAAGAGATACATGCTTGGTAGTGTTTGGAGGCCAGTGGCTTGGAAAATGGGCGTAGGAGTGTTAGCCGCCAACATATATAAAATTGGGAAAACAATACCTCTTAGGGTTGTAGGAAAGGTTCTGACATCATATACAAAGTGCTTAGTAGTTTTTCCTTCTACGTGGCAGGTTTCACGAGGACGGACCATGTGCATGAGGTATCCTCCTGGGCCTGGCAGGAGACCTGCACAAAGTAGGTGCTTTACAAATACTTGTCAAATCGAGAAGTGATCGGTAAGTATATGCAGTTGCTTCCACATGAATTGTATCTCTGAAGCAACCGCGTTGGAGTGCTCAGAAGTGAGGATGGCGTCATGATTGGATGACCTTCAGTTCACCCCCTCTCTAAAACTAGGTGAATGGTTCATAAACTCAGGCAGTTTATTTGTAGTAACAAATGATTTTTGGCACACCTTGCCCAGATGCTATGACCCCATCCATGAACGAGCTGTTGAGTCATTCATTACACCTCGTGATCTCCCCTGGTTGCATTCTTTCAGGAGACACGTTCATACAAATCACCGTATAAACAGTGGTTCTTTATCAAACCCGAAAGAGGTAAATGAAAGAAAAGGAGTGAAAAGTGTGAGAATAGAAGGGACGCAGGGTAAATATAGGGACACTTTTTGGGTGGCAAGAGTTGTCAAATTCAGTCTTGTTGATGTTGACAAACCATTATTTCCTCGTCTAGATCTACTTTTCCTCCTGAGCATGTGTGTGAGGACTGTTACACACGTGTTTTCTCCTAAGTTTTATGATCATATTGGTTTCCTTCCTGTCTCTAATGGCAAGCAGCTCTTCTCTGGTAAGTTGCCACCATATGAACGTCTTCATCAGTTCTGACAAACAGTTCAGGTTCCAAATCCCACTGCCACGTTTCTGTGGAGCCACTCTTGGACAATTTTAAGCTCTCCCTTGGGGCAGCACACTTTTCTCTCCCTTGGTCCCCCTCATCCTTCCAAACAAGTCCTCATCTTTCTAGTATTTCTCAAGCCTCGCACCGCTGTCAGCTTGAGATTGCAGCCAAGGCCACGAGGCTGGAGTCGTGCCAGAGAGCCTGCAGATCTCAGCGTAGGGCTGGGGTTTCATTAAATAACAGCCGAAGAGAGAGAAGCCTTGAACCAAAAAATAAATATGTGCAAACAACTTCCCATTATCTCGGGAAGATGTGAAATAGCTGAGATCTTTCTCAATCCTGGTGTCTCAAAGCCCTTATCTGAAACACTGATGGCCCAAGAAGGTTGAAGTCCAGATGAATTGTTACAAAAGGTAGATAATAAACATGTTCTTAGTTTCTATAACCACCAGTGTTCTCAGGGAGGATGAAGTAATGAGAAAAAAGGCTGTCCTTGATTCTCTTGGGCCGTATTGGACTTTATCTACCCTCTAGTACTTGGGGATTTTGCCCTAATCAAGAGGACCGTGTTATTCTGTGCTGCCCCTAAAGTTAGACAGTGAGTGACGTTCACAAAAGTGTGGACTTTCTGCATCCAACTTCCTGAATCACTCCCTTACCCGGCATGGTTTCTGGGTAGCTATGGAATTACAGGGCAAACTCAGGGCTGCGTCAGAATCCCTGGGTTCTGTTCATCCCATTCTGTTGTTTGAAAGGTTTATGCAAGGCGATCTGAAACCCCCTCATCTCCAAAATAAGAATAACTATTCTTCCCCCTACAAATTGTCACTTAATCTTAAATAATTGAGCCAGACACTCACTAAGTGACTTTTAAAGGATCTATGGGACACGATAGGCATATAACCTATGGATACTATTGTCTGGAAGGATTGGGGTTCTTTGGGGTTAGTTCTGATCGTGTTTTGTTTCAACCCAATAGATTTGCACTTGGACTCCATAACGTCTTTTCTTTGTTGACTCATCGCTTGTTCCTCTTCATAGAACGTAGGGTTCCTCACTTTTAACAAGTATCCTTCACACTTTATCTAGCAAAACCACAAGCACATTTTCTTCCTAAAGACATTCAACCCCCTGCCCCCATATTCTATTCTCCTTAAAAACACAACAAATGGTTACTCTGCTTGTATGATGTCGATTCTCTACGTAACTCTGACAAAGCTTGGCCTTCTAGCTTCTGCCCAAGGCCCCACTTCAACATGCTGTTGTCACATCCAAAGGAATTATGTCACTTACCCTAAAGGGCCTTGAAATGTTAAGCATACACACAGAAGTGTATTGTCTCACATTCTGGAGGCTGGGGTCTCACATCAAGGGATCAGGAGGCTATGCTCCCTACCAAGGCCATGCTCTCTTCTTTATCCTCTGGTGATTTCTCAGCAAGTGGTCACATGACTCTAAGCTTCACCTGGTGTTTTCCTTGTGTGCATGTTAGTGTCCACACTTCCCTTTTTTCTATAAGGACACCAGTTATATTGGATTAAGGGTCCACCCTACACCAATAGGATCTTGTATTCACTAATGACACCGGTAGTGAGCCTATTTCAAAATAAGATTGCACTCTGGAGTACTGGGGTAAAGACTTCAATATATGAATTTGGGGGAAGGGGACACAATTCAGCCCATCACAGACATTTCCCCTTATGTCCAAATTTCTACTGCGTGTGACAACTCTCAATCTCACACTCCTTCTTTTCAATGCGCCCATAAACGAGCCTGGACCTGCCCTTGCTAGCTGGCTTCCAAGAGATAAGATCCCCTGCTTATTTTCACCAAGTCTTCTTATAATCATGATGCCCTTCATTTTGTTGAAATCCCACCTACATCAGATACTTTATGTATATTAGTCTAAGCCTCACTGACATTAGCATCTTACTCATTTTTAAGGTGAGGAAAAAGGCTTAGGACGTTCAGTGATGCCTGAATAACAGCATGTAGGGACAGAGGGGCCACATGTCTGGTACAAAGCCCATCTTAGGCCACTCCATCTTGGTGACTTCTTAAATACCAGGAGATAACATTCTGGCCAAATTACAATAACTAATTGTTCCTCTGGTGGAAACTATGGTTGTCTTATTCAGAGGAGAAAATCTGAAAGGCCATTAGATTGTTTAACAGATGCATACGGAGCAACTTCCTGGGTCCGCAGGTCTAGCGTGGGGGAGAGGTGATGTGAAGCAAACACCGCTGGCCCCTCTTCTGGAACAGCTGGGAAAAAACAGGTAACAGAACCACATGTTTAGAACTGAGTTCAAATCCTGTCTCCCATGTGTACCAGCCATGCGGCCTTGCACGAACCTTACGGCTTCCCTGGGCCTCCGCTTCCTTATCTTTAACTGCTTTTCATTGTGTCCGTCTCACAGGGGAGAGTGTGGATTAAATGAGAGATGTATCCAAAGCATCTGGCATGTAACAGATTCGTGATACATCTCCGTTCCCTCCCTCCTTTCTCTTGTCGTGGAAGCATTTTGCTTGTGGCCTTCCCACAGCTATTATCTGGACCACACTGCAATGTTGCACTTGCTTTTATACAAATGGTGCACGATAGGAGAATAATGCATTGAAAAGAAGCGGACTAAGGAAGTCCTGATCCCATCAGGAAACAAAAATAAGGCCGTATTTGACTGTTAAAGGGACTTCTTAGTTCTAGTCAGCAATCCATTCCACTGGGTTTGAAAACATTC
>PISW01011911.1:0-36497 GCA_004023785.1 Mungos mungo
AAGAGTCAGACACTTAACTGAACCAGCCAGGTGCCCCGGTTATGTTTTTCTTAGTGCTATTGTAACTACATGCTATAGTGTTGATGTAACCACCATTCAGAATTAACAAATGATTACAGAATTAATAAACAATAACATTATAATAGTTTCTAGTATTTGTAAAATTTAACTTTTTATGTTAAGTATAGATTTACGTGCAGTTGCAGGAAACAATGCAGACAGATCCAGTGTACAATTACCGGGTTTCCCCCATTGTAACATCTTGCCCAAGTAGAATGCTATATCACAAACATGACATTAACATTGATACAGTCAGGAAAGAGAACATTTCCATTACCACAGGGATCCCTCCTGTTGTGTGTTAAAGCCACACCATCTTCCCTATTTTTTCAACTTTTTAAAAAAATGTTTGGTTACTTTTGAGAGAGGGTGTGTGAGAGTGGGGAAGGGCAGAGAGAGAGGGAGACAGAGGATCTGAAGCAGGCTCCTTGATGACAACAGAGAGCCCGATGTGGGGCTTGAACTCACAAGGTGTGAGATCATGACCTGAACCAAAATCAAGAGTTGGATGCTCAACCAACAGAGCCACCCAGGTGCCCTCCTTTTTTTTGTTTTTTTTTTTTTTAATTTTTAAATGTTGATTTATTTTTGAGAGAGAGAGAGAGATAGAGAGGGTGGAGGTGTATAGAAGGAGACAGAGAATCTGAAGCAGGGTCTGCATTGACAGCAAAGATCCTGATGTGGGGCTCAAACTCAAAAACTGTGAGATCATGACCTGAGCTGAAATCAGCCACTTAACCAACGGAGCCACTCAGGCACCCTTCTTTTACCCTCTCCTTAACTTCGGACAACTAATATGTGTTCTCCATTTCTATAATTTTGTCATTTCAAGAATGTATAAATGGAATCATACAGTATATCACCTTTTGAGATTGGCTTTTTTCACTCAGTTAATTTTCTGGAGATTTAACCAGCTTATTGGTTATATCAACAATTATAGCAAAAAAAAAGTAACTATACGATGTGTAAAGATATAATTTGTTTGATATCAGCCACAGAAAAGAGAGAGAACAGAGCTAGCTGTTAAAGGAGCAGAGAGTTTTTGTGTGTTATTGAAGATAAACTGGTACAAGTTCAAATTAGAGTGTTTTAACTTTAGGATGTTAAATGTAACCCCATGGTAACCACAAAGAAAATAGCTGTAAAATATACACAGAAGAAAGTGGGAAAGGAACTTAAATCTAAATGTTTCACTACTAATTTAAATGAATTTAAATGTTTTACTAGTAAATGCAGGAATTGAGGGATCAAGAAAAAAAAAGAAAAAGAAAAAACTATAAGGTCAAAGGAAAACGAATAGCTACATGACAGTGGTTAAGTTCCTCTTTATCAGTAATGACTTTAAATGTTAAACTTTACAGTCCAAAGACTGGCAAAATAGATAAAACCCATGACCTAATTTTATGTTGCCTTGCTTTAGATCCAGAGACACAAATAGGTTTCAAAGTGAAAGAATAGAAAATGCTATTCCACCCAAACAGTAACCAGGAAAGAGCAGGGGATATTATTTTAGTATCAGATGAAATGGACTTTCAATTGAAAAAAATGTTACAAAACACAAAGTACATTATATGTCAATAAAAGTTTCCATATGGCAAAAAGATTCGACAATTATAAACATATACATACCTAATAACAGACCATCAGAATGTGCAAAGCTGGGGCGCCTGGGTGGCTCAGTCGGTTGAGCGTACAACTTCAGCTCAGGTCATGATCTCACAGCCCGTGGGTTGGAGCCCCTCACCAGGCTCTGTGCTGACAGCTCAGAGCCTGGAGCCTGCTTCAGATTCTGTGTCTCCCTCTCTCTCTGCCCCTCCCCCTCTCACTTTCTGTCCCTGTCTCTCAAAATAAAGACATTAAAAAAAAATTAAGAGATGCATGAAGCAAAAGAGACAAAATCAAAGGGAGAAATAGATAGTTATATGATAATCATTGGAGACTTCAATATACTTTTTCAATAATGGATACAACCACCAGACAAAAGATAAGGAATGAAATGGAAACCTTGAGCAATTCAATAAGCTAACTAGAGCTAATAGACATCTACAAAACAGTCTACCCAAAAACAGAATCCACATTTCTGGAGTGCATATGGGACACTTTGTAGGGGAGAGAAAATATTAGGAATATATTGAAGCAAATAAAGCCAATAGATTTTAAAGTTTATTTTTATTTATTTTGAGAAAGAGAGTGGGGTGGGGCAGAGAGAGGGAGAGACAGAATCCCAAGTAGGCTCCATGCTGCTAGCACAGAGCCCGATGTAGAGCTCGAACTCACAAACCATGAGACCTGACCCAATCCAAAACGAGGAGTCAGATGCTTAACCAGCTGAGCCAACTAGGTGCCCCAAGCAGTAGATTTTTAAAAATAGATATCATACAAATTAACTGCTCTGACCACAATGCAATGAGGTTAGAAATAAATTACAGAAGGAAAACTGGAAACTTTTTAATGTGTGGAAATTAAATAAGACTCTTCTAAAAAATTAGACTTTTAAATATTGGTGGTTAGAGCTATTCATTTATTAAACCCTATGAGTTGAGCAGATATTTTGTGCCAACTCCTATGCTCAATGTTAGAAATTTGTTGGTGATCCAAAAACAAACCCTCTCTGGCTATCTGGTGTTTAGCACAACTGTAATTATATACTTCTATTTTTTTCTCATTAAACAACACCCTCTTACTTAAAAAAAAGTTTTTTCGGGAGGGGGCTGCCTGGGTGGCTCAATCGGTTAAACGTCCTACTTTGGCTCAGGTCATGATCATGAGTTCCAGCCCCATGTCAGGCTCTGGGCTCACAGCTTAGAGCCTGGAACCTGTTTTAGATTCTGTGTCTCCCTCTTTCTGTGCACCCCCCCCAACTTGTGCTCTGTCTGTCTGTCTCTCTCTCTCAAAAAGAAATACATTAAAAATTTTTAAAAATGTTTGTTTTTGAGAGAAAGAGAGTGTGCAGTCAGGGAAGGGGCAGACTGAGAGAGAAGGAGACAGAAGCCGAAGCAGGCTCCTTGCTGTCAGCACAGAGTCTGATGCGGGGCTTGAACCCTCAAACTATGACCTGAGCTGAAATCAAGAGTTAGATGCTTAACCAACTGAGTCACCCAGGTGCCCCAAGATTTTACACGATATTAAAAGGATTTTAGGGGCTCCTGGGTGGCTCAGTTGCTTAATCGTCCAACTCTTGATTTCAGCTCAAGTCGTGATCTCATGGTTTATGAGATTGAGCCCTATGTTTTTGGCTCCACGCTGACAGCTCGGACCCTGCTTGGGATTCTCTCTCCCTCTCTCTCTGCCTCTCCTCTGCTCATGCACGTGTGCTCTCTTTCCTTCAATATAAGGAAATAAACTAAACTAAATTAAAAAAGAAAGGAAGAAAGGAAATTATATACATTACTCAGTGCTCATCACAAGCACACTCCTTAATCTTTATCACCCATTTCGCCAATCCCCCCACTCTGCTCCCCTCCAGTAACCATCAGTTTGTAAGAGTCTGTTTCTTGGTCTTTCTCTTTTTTCCTTTGCTTGTTTGTTTTCTTTCTTAAATTCAAAACATGCATGAAATCATATGGTATTTGCCTTTCTCTGACTTATTTCTCTTAGCCTTATACTCTCTAGCTCCATCCATGACATTGCAAATGGCAAAATTTCATATTTTTTATGGCTGAGTAATATTCCATTATATATATATATATATATATATATATATATATATATATATATATATATACCACATCTTCTTTATCCACTCATTTACTGATGGACACTTAGGCTGCTTCCATAATTTGGCCATTGTAAAGAATGCTGCAATAAACATAGAGGTGCATGTATCTGTTGAATTAGTGTTTTTGTATTTAAGGCATAAATATCTAGTAGCATAAGGACCGAATCATAAGGTAGTCTTATTTTCAACTTCTTGAGGAACCTGTAATCTGTTTTCCACAGTGACTGCACCAGTTTGCATTAAACGGTGCAAAGGGGTTTCATTTTCTCCCCATCCTTGCCAACACTTACTGTTTCTTTTGTTGTTGATTTTAGCTACTCTGACAGGTGTGTGGCAACATCATATTATAGTCTTGATTTGCATTTCCCTGGTGATGAATTATGCTGAGCATCTTTGTATCTGCCTGTCGGACATTTGTATGTCTTCTTTTGAGAAATGTCTAATTATGTCTCCTGCCCATTTTTTAAAAATAGTTTATTGTCAAATTGGTTTCCATACAATCCTGCCCATTTTTTAATTGGATTATTTGCTTATTGGGTATTGAGTCGTATTATATGTTTTGGATACTATCCCTTTATTGGATATGCCATTTGCAAATATCTTCTCCTATTCAGTATATTTCCTTTTAGTTTGTTGATTGTTTAACTGGGCAGAAGATTTTTATTTTAATGTAGTCCCAATAGTTTATGTTTGCTTTTAATTCCTTTGCCTCAGGAGACATATCTAGAAAAATGTTGCTATAGCCAATGTCAGAGAAATTACTGCCCATGCTCTCTTCTAAGATTTTTAAAAAATGTTTCCCCCCAATGTTTCTTTATCTTTCAGAGAGAGAGAGAGAGAGAGAGAGAGAGAGAGAGAGAGAGAGAGAGAGAGAATGATGCAAGGGGGGAGGGAGTGAGAGAGGGAGACACAGAATTGGAAGTAGGCTCCAGGCTTGAATTGTCCACACAGAACCTGACACAAGGCTTGAACTCATGAACTATGAGATGATGACATGAGCCAAAGTCAGACACTTAACTGAGTGAGCCACCCAGATGCCCTTAGGGTTCTTATGGTTTCAGGTCTCACGTTTAGATCTTTAATGTATTTTGAATTTATATTTGTGTATGCAGTAAGAGAGTGGTACATTTTCATACTTTTGCATGTAGCTGTCCAGTTTTTCTGATACCATTTGCTGAAGAGTGTAGGGAAATAGGACGAACTGTCCTTATTGGACCTCTGTTCTCAGCACTGTCCTTGCGTATAAATCGTCCTTATCGGACTTCTGTTCCCAGAACGCTGGGAACATGGGACTCGATGAAGTCCCAAGAGGACGCGCAGGACAGAGCCTTCCTGGTCATCAGCCAAGTGCGTCAAGAAACCACAGCACCGGAGATATACCCACGCTCAGTTGCAAGCTGTTCCTGTTCTGCCCTTTCTTTATCTGTATCTGTTGTTCTGGTTAAACATTTACTGCTGACTGAACACTTACTATGCTCTAACGAGGGTGTAAAATAAGATGCTGTTCCTAATAAAGTTTGCCATTAGCCCTCAGCTCTTGGTCCGTCTCCATCTCTTTCGCGGGCGTCCACGGTGCCCTTGCTCTCCGGGACTGTTCACGTTTCCATTGAGAAGAGTCCCTTGTTCACGTTCCCATTCGTGGTGTTTGGGAATGTCCCTGTTTCCATGGGCCATCAGCTTTTGGGAATGTCCTTGCATCTTGCTCGTCTCCCCAGGACCCCTCCTCATGAAGGAGAACCTATCACAGAAGAGATTGTCTTTTTCCCATTGGATATCTTTCCACCCTTGTCAAAGATGAATGGGCATATAATTGTGGGTGTATTTCTGGGTTTTCTATTCTGTTCCATTGACCTGTGCTCTATGTTTATTTTTGTGTAGGTCTATTTTTGTGCGAGTACCATAACGTTTTGATGACTACGGCTTTGTAATACAACTCGAAGTCCAGAATTGTGATGTCTCCAGTTTTGTTTTTCTTTTTCAGAATTGCTTTGGCTATTCAGGGTCTTTTGTGGTTTCACTAAAGTTTCAGGATTTTTTGTTGCAGTCCTGTGAAAAATGCTGTTGTTATTTTGATAGGGATTGCATTACATTGGTAGATTGCTTTGGATGAGGACTCACATTTCTTTATTTCAAACTTACTACAAAACTACAAAAATCAAGTTGTACTAACATAAAAACAAAAATATAGACTAATGGAACACAATAGAGTCTGGAAATATTTATTTATTTAAAGTTTATTAATTTATTTTTATTTACTCATTTTAAAACATTTATTCATTTATTTTGAGACAGAGAGAGCATGAGTCGGGCAGAGGCAGAGAGAGAGAGAGAGAGAGAATCTCATGTGGGCTCCGTACTCAGCACAGAGCCTGACCCAAGCATCGGTCTCACAAACTGTGAGATCATCATGCCCTGAGCCAAGATCAAGAGTTGGGTACTTAACCGGCAGAACTACCCAGGCACCCCTATTTTTTATTTTTATTTTTAATTTTTAAATTAAGTTAAATTTTTATTAAAACATTTTAAAGGTTTATTTATTTATTTTGAGACAGAAAGAGTACAAGTGGGGAAGGGGCAGAGAGAGAGAGAGGGAGAGAGAGAATTCCAAGCAGACTACATACCACCAGTGCAGAGCCTGATGCAGGGCTTGAACTCACAAACTGCAAGATCATGGCCTGAGCCAAAATTGGATGCTTAACCAAATAAGCCATCCAGGAGCTCCAATTTTAATTTTTTTAAATAGGCTCCATGCCTAACATTGGGGAGAACTCATGGCCCTAATATTATGAGTTATATACAATAGAGTCTAGAAATAATTCCTCACATATCTGGTCAAGTGATTTTCTACAAGTGTGTCAGGACCATTCAACGGTGAAAAGATAGTCTTTTCACCAAGTGGTGCTGTAAAATTTGCTATCCACATGCAAAAGAATGAATTTGAACTCTTACCTCACACCGTATACACAAATTGACTCAAAACGGACAGAGACCTAAATATAAAACTGAAAACCATGAAACTCTTAGGAGAAAACATAGAACACAAGCTTCACAACATTTGAATTTGGCAATGACTTCTTGGATAGGACACCAAAGGCAGGCAAAGAAAAAAACCTGACTAATAGGATTTTATAAAACTTTAAAAATTTTGTGCATCAATAGACACTGTCAGCAGTTAAAAAGTAACCCACAGAATGGGAAACAATAATTACAAATCATACATCTGATAAGGTATTATTATGCAGAGTCTATAGAGAACTATTACATAGAGAGCTACTAAAACTTAACACCAAAAACCCAAAAAATCCAATTCAAAAATTAGCAAAGGACTCGAATAGATATTTCTCTAAGAAGACATACAAATAGCCAATTAGCATATGAAAATATTCTCAATACCACTGATTAGTCGGAAATGCAAATCGAAACTACAATGAGATACTATCTCATATGCATTAAGATGGGTATTATATAAAAAACAAAACAACATAAAAGAACAAGTGTTGGTGAGACTATGGAGAAATAGAAACTGTTATGCACTGTTGGTAGAAATGTAAAGTGGTATAGTTGCTGTGGAGAACAGTATGGTGGTTCCTCAAAAAATTAAAAACAAATATTATATAACACAGGTATTCCACTTCTGGGTATGTACTCTTAAGAATTTAAAACAGATAAGAGAGATATTTGTTCATTTCTATTCACAGAAGCATTATTCTCAATAGCTAAAGTGTAGAAACAATCTAAATGCACAGTGATGTATGAATGGATAAGTAAAATGTGCAATATACATACAATGAAATATTACTCAAAATTACTGACAAAAAGATGGACATTCTGATACAGGTTACAAAATCAATGAACCTTAAAGACATTAAGCTAAGTGAAGTAACCCAGCCACAAAAAGATGAATACTGCATGATTCTACTTAAATGAGATACTTAGAGTAGTCCAATTTATAGAGACAGAAAGTAGAATGGACACCTCCAAGGGCTGGAGGGGGGGGAGAATGTAAGTTGCATAGGGTTTAAGTTTTTGCAAGATGAAAGGAGTCCTGGAGATGAGGGTTTCACAACAATATGAATGTATTTAAAAATCACTGAACTGTACACGTTAAAATGGCTGATAACGGGGCGCTTGGGTGGCTCTGTTGGGTGTCAGACTTTGGCTCAGGTCATGATCTTGCTGGTCGTGAGTTAGAGCCCTGCGTTGGGCTCTGGGCTGACAGCTCAGAATCTGGAGCCCGCTTTGAATTTTGTGTCTCCCTCTCTTTCTGCTCCTTCTCCGCTAACGCTCTGTCTCTCAAAAATAAATAAACACTATAAAAATTTAAAATGGTTGATAACAGGGCCACTGGGTGGCTCAGTTGGCTGAGCACCTGACTCGCAATTTTGTTTTAGGTCATGATCCCAGGGTCCTGGGATCAAACCCCATGTCAGGCTCTGCACTGAGTTTGGAGCCTGCTTAAGATTCTCTCTCCTTCTATCCCTCTCCCCTGCTCATGAACTCTCTCTCTGTCAATAAAATAAAATAAAATAAAATAAAATAAAATAAAATAAATAGCTAATAGTAAATTTTATATCATGTGAACCTTTCCACACAAAAATTGGAAAAAAAGTAACTGTTAAGTAGAAATCATTGTATAATGTCCCACCATTTCTTTAACCATTGAAGGATGTCTGCGTTATTTCCAGTTTTTGGCAATTATAAATCAAGATGCAATAAACATTCATGTACAGTTATTTTTGTATGAACATAAATCTTCATTTCGCTGGGCAGGCAATTGCTGGGTTATATGGTAGTTGGATGCTTCGTTTGTAAAGCTACTGCTAAACTCTTTCTCAGAGTGGCTTTAGCATTTTACATTCCCACCAGTAATAATATGGGTTCAATTTTTCTACATCATCACCCACATTTGTTGTCACAACTCTGTTTTTTCACTCTGACTTTTGGAAGCTCTTTACATTTTCTATATTAGTCCTTTCAGGATATGTGGTTTGCAAATATTTTCTCCCAGTATTTTTCATTCTCTTAAAAGGGTCTTTTGCAGAGCAAAATTTTAAAATTTTGACAAAATCAAATTATCTAAATTATCAAGTTTGCCTTTTATGGACTATGCTTTGGTGTCAAGTGTAAGAACTCATTGCCTGCCCCTAGATCCCAAAGACTTTCTTTTTTTCTTTCTAAATGTTTAGTCTTTTTATTTTTTAAATATTATTTATTTATGGGGCTCTTGGGTGGCTCAGTCAGTTAAGCGCCTGACTTCAGCTCTGATCTCATAGTCCGTGAGTTTGAGTCCCACATCAGGCTCTGTGCTGACAACTTAGAGCCTGGAGTCTGCCTCAGATTCTGTGTCTCCCTCTCTCTCTGCCCTTCCCCGGCGCATGCTCTGTTTCTTTCTCTCAAAATAAATAAACATAAAAAATCTCTTTAAGGTTTATTTATTTACTTCATTGAGAGAGAAAGCAAACAGGGGAGGGGCAAAGAGAGAGAGATTGAGAGAGAAGGAGAGAGAGAGAGAGAGAGAAAGAGAGAGAGAATTCAAAGCGGGCTCCACGCTGTCAGAGCAGAGCCTGATGTGGAGCTCAAACTCACGAACTGTGAGATCATGACCTGAGCCAAAATTAAGGGTTAGAGATTTAATTGATTGAGCCACTCAGGCGCCTCTCTTTCTAAAAGTTTTATAGTTTTGGGGTGCCTGGATGTTCAGTCAGTTAAGCGTGTGACTTCAGCTCAGGTCATGATTTTGCAGTTTGTGGGTTTGAGCCCTGCTTCAGGTTCTGTGCTGACAGTTCAGAGCCTAAAGACTGCTTCAGATTCTGTCTCTCTTTCTCTCTCTCTCTGTCTTTCCCCTGCTCACACTTTGTCTCTCTGTCTCTCAAAAATAAACATTAAAAAATTAAAAAATAAATGTTTTATAGTTTTATACTTTATATTTAAATCTATATTTTAGTTTGGGTTCATTTTTGAATAAGGTGCGAGGTACAAGTCAAGTCTTGTGTGTGCGTGCATGTGTGTGTGTGTGTGTGTGTGTGTGTGTGTGTGTGTGCGCGTGTGTGTGTGTGTCTGTGTGAAAGGATGGCAAATAGCTATAGTATTGCTTGTGGAAAAGGCCATCTTCAAGGAGTGCCTGGGTGGCTCAGTCGGTTAAGTGTCCAACTTCAGCTCAGTTCATGACCTTATGGTTTGTGAATTTGAGCCCCATTTTAGCCTCTGCCCTGACAACTCAGATCCTGGAATCTGTTTCAGATTCTGTGTCTCCCTCTCTCTCTTCCCCTTCCCAGCTCATGCTCTGTCTCTCTCTCTCAAAAACAATTGACTATTAAAAAAGATAAAAGGCTATCTTCAAGAGAATGAGAAGCCAAGCCATAAATTGGGAGAAAATCTCTGCAAACGATGTATATCAGAATAATTGTTATCCAACATATACAAAGAACAGAAGAAAAACAACAAAATATACAAAGAACTCTTAAAACTCAGCAATAAGAAAATGAAGAAAAGATCTGAAATAGACAAAAGATCTGAAAAGACTGTTCAGCAAAGAAGATCTACATGGCAAGAAAAAGCATGTGAAAACATGGTTATCATCATATGTCATTAGGAAAATGCAAATCGAAACAGTGAGATACCACCAGCACCTATTAGAATGATGAAAATCCAAACACCCACACCACCAAATGCTGGCAAGGTTATGGTGCAACAGGAACTCTTACTCATTGCTGGTGAAAATGCAAAATGATACAGCCATTTTGGATGACAGTTTGGTAGTTTCTTACAAAACTAAACATACTCTTACCATGTAATCCAGCAATTGTGCTCCTTGGCATTTACCCAGATAAATTGAAAATTTATGTCCCCACAAAATTGTTTTTAAAATTTTTAATGTTTTGTTTATTTTTGAGAGAGAGAGAGCGAGAGCAGGGGAGGATCAGAGAGAGAGGGAGATACAGAATCGGAAGACAGGCTCCAGGCTCTGAGCTAGCGGTCAGCACAGAGCCTGACGCAGGGCTCAAACTCATGAACTGTGAGATCATGACCTGAGCCAAAGTCAGATGGTTACCGACTGAGCCACTCAGGCGCCCCCACACAAAATCTTGCACACAGATGTTTGTAGCAGCTTTATGTATAATTGCCCAAACTTGAAAGTAACCAAGATGTCCTTCAGTAAGTGAGTGTACAAATAAGCTGTGGTACCTACAGACAGTACAATATTATTCAGCCCCAAAAAGAAATGGACTATCAAGCCATGAAAAGAAATGGAGAGACTTACATGCCTATTGCTAAGTGAAAGAAACCAATCCAAAAAAAAGTTGTTACTGTATGATTTCAACAATACAACATTCTAGAAAAGGCAAAATATCAACACAGTCAAAAGATCAGTGGTTGCCAGGAAACAAGGAGGAGGGATGAATAGGCAGAGTACAGAGTATTCTTGAGGCAATGAAACAATTCTGTATGACACCATAATGGTAGATACATGTCCAAACCTATAGAATTTAAAATGCCAAGAGCAACTCCCAATGTAAACTATGGATTTTGGGTGAAAATGATATGTCAGTGTAGGTTCATTGATTGTAACAAATGTACTACTTTGGTGCAGGATTTTTTTACTTATTTATTTTGAGAGAGAGAGAGAGAGAAAACAAAGAGGAGGGGAGGGTGAAAATGATATGTCAGTGTAGGTTCATTGATTGTAACAAATGTACTACTTTGGTGCAGGATTTTTTTTACTTATTTATTTTGAGAGAGAGAGAGAGAGAAAACAAAGAGGAGGGGAGGGGGCAGAGAGTGAGAGAGTTCCAAGCAGGATCCACAGTCAGCACAGAGCCCAGTGGCTTCCTCCCACAAATTGTGGAATCATGACCTGAGCCAAAATCAAGAGTTGGACGATAAACCAACTGAGTGACCCAGGTACCCCTATAGTTTTGATTTCTTGAATACATACAATGTCTTGAAATCATGTTGACTAATTTCTGCTGCTTTATTCTTCTTCACGAATGTTTTAGTTATGCTGTTTCCTTTGCCTCTTCATGCAAGTTTTAGAATAATCTTGTTTATGTCTTAAAAAACAACAACTCCTGCTTGGACTTTGACAAGAATTGTGTTAAATTTGAGTATTAGTTTGGAAAGAATTGCCATATTTACTATGTTGAGTGTTCTGATCTATGAACATGATATGTCTGCACTTATTTGGGTCTACTTTGATTTTTTCTTCATCAGAATTTTCTAATTTTCAGCACACAGATTTTATGCATATTTGGTTAAGATTTCATCTGAGTATTTCAAGTTCTTTGAATTGACTATAAATCATATTGTGTTTTAAATTTTGTTTTCCTTATATATTTCTTATATATTTCCTTATTATTTGGTTTCCTTATTCCTTATGTGGTTGATTTGTACATGTTACTCTTATATTATACAAACTTGCTGAATTAATTTATTAGTTTTAGGAAGTCTATGGATTTTTTTAGACTCTTCTATCTGGATAATCATGTCCTCTACAAATAGGGACAGTTTTATTTCTTCCTTTCCCATCTGCAAGGCATCCCCCTCCCCCCCCCCCTTAGCCTTCTTGAAGTTACTTCTTCTTGCACATCTTCTGAAACAGTGTTAAATAAGAGTTGTGAGAAGGACACCTGTGTGGTTCAGTCGGTTAAGCATCTGCCTCTTGATTTTGGCTCAGGTCATGATCTCACAGTTCATGGGGTTGAGCCCCAAGTCAGGCTCTGAGCTGACATTACAGTGTGGAGCCTACTTGGGATGCCCTCTGTCCTTCTCTCTCAAAATAAATAAAATAAAATTTAAAAAGTTTTTTGAATTATGAATTATATCAAATCTATATCAGTGCTTGAGTGGGAATTAAGTCTTTATGTAGTTTTATATGCTGTAATATGTCTTCAAATAAGTCTCTATTAAAAAAACCCATCAAATTCTAAGGTCTTGGGTGAACCATAGGGGGAGAAAGTAGATGTAGCTCCCCAGTATCTTCTTTGAATCTCACAAAAGGCACCCAGGTTCAATGGTCTTGGGAACAATTATGGAATGAGATCATTGTCAAGTGGAAGAATCAGACTGGTGGGTTCACTGCTCTTATGTTCCTAGCCTTGTCATCAGTCAGAAATAGGTTGTTCTATTTTTAACAAAACACCTTTGCTACTTGGACAGTCATGTTTCCTCTTCTTAACGTCTGGATTCTGGGCTTTGAAATCTCACTGGTGCAGTATCTCCTTACATGTGTGTTGCTGAAAGAATTTTCCACATATTACCCTTTGGGGGAATTCCTGTGGGTAGTCTTACCAATGAGCTACTTCCACACAGGAGTGGCTACTCATAGTGTGGTGTGGAGGCTGGTACTAGACCATGTTTGTTATAGTTAAGTACAGAAATTGATTTTTGAAACTTAAGATAAGTTTAATATTGATGTGACATCCAAGCACATGATTAGTTTAATTTTTAAATTGTATTTTATAAGAGTATTGGCTTGTGAGGGATTGCAAATTTTATTAGAAACAAAACAAAGCCAGTGCTTTACTTCAAGTGGTGGTCGTAGTTCTGGTCCATAGAGCAATCATGATTCAGGACCAAGGACAGCACCTCCACCTCCCAAACCTGAGTTCTGTTTTCTGTCTTTGCTACCAGCGGTAGCTACATCCCCCGGTAGACAAGTAGTTCCCAAATCCAATAGATGCTTTTCAGCTTTTATTTTGCCTTTCTAAAGCGTGACAGTTATTAACATCTGAATCTGTCATTTTTGTTTAATAATCATTCCCAGTGAAGAAATAAAAACCACTCCCTGAGGATTGTCAATGAGCCACACCATCAAAATGAAGTGACAGTTTCTGGTAACTAAAACATAATATCAATCTTAAAACACTGTGTTGTAATTGCTCCTTTTCTTTAAGTGGGCTCTTAGAAGGCAGATGACAGGTCTAATTCATCCCCTGACCACTGAGACCACACCTGGACCAGAGTTTGTGTCAGCAAATGCTTGCCACTTATCAACTGGGTGATCTTGGACAAGTTTTTACTCAACTTTGTCACTGTTTCCCTCCCTAGCTATTAAACTGGAACAGCATTAGAGTCTGCCTAATAATTTTTAAAATATCAGTTCACTTAAAAAGTGACTACAGGGACACCTGGGTGGCTTGGTTAGTTGAGTATCCAACTTCAGCTCAGGTCATGAACTCATGGTTCATGAGTTCAAGCCCCACATCAGGATCGCTGCTGTCAGCCTGTCAGTGCAGAGCCTGCTTCTGATTCTCTTTCTCCCTTTCTCTGCCCCCTCCCCACTATGCTCTCTCAAAAATAAATAAAACATAAAAAGAATCAATTAAAAAAGTGATTGCAACAGTGCCTGACATAAAAGAACAAAAAAAGATGATCATCGCAGCGCCACCTGGCTCGGTTGGGAGACAATGTGACTTTTGACCTCATGGTTGCAAGTTTGTGCCCCATGTTGGGTGTTGACATAACATAAATAAGTAAAATCTTATTTAAAGGGGCACTTGGATGGCTCAGTCAGTTAAGTGTTTGACTTAATTTCTGCTCAGGTCATGATCTCACAGTCATGAGATTGAGCCCCATGGGCTCTGTGCTGGGTGTGGAGCCTACTTAAGATTCTTTCTCCTTTCTCCCTCCCCTGCTTTCCCCCAAAACAACTTACTAAAAAACTTCTTTTAATGTTTACTTATTTTTGTGTGTGTGTGTGTATGAGAGAGAGAGAGAGAGAGAGAGAGAGAGAGAGAGAGAGAGAGAGAGCGCAAGAGAGCGCAGGAGAGGGGCAGAGAAAAAGACAAAGAATCTGAAGCAGGCTCCAGACTGAGCTGTGCATGAGTGCAACATGAGGCTTGAACTCATTAACCAGGAGATCATGACCTGAGCTGAAGTCAAACACTTAACCGATTGAGCCCCCCAGGCACCCCTCTCAAAAAAACTCATTAAAACAAAAAGGATCGTCATCATCATCACCACCACCACCACCACCACCACCACCACCACCACCACCACCATGTGTTGCTGAATAAACTAACAAGCATCTCTTACCACCAGGCACTAGGTAGGTACCCGGGTTGAGCTACATCTTTCTAGTGACATATTTGGGTTTACACTATTCTCATAGGGCACTGTGAGCTTTGGAATTCTCTAGATTTCTTTTTTTCTGGGTTCCCATTTTGTCATGTTGGCTACACTCTCCCACCCCTTTTGGTGGTGTACCGCTATCTTTTCCCAGTGGCTTTCCTGCTACCTTCTCTCCCCTCCAGGCTCACCCACAACCTCTTCCTGGTCCCTGGTGCAGAGGGGAGTACACTGAATAACGGGCTCCCCTATTCAAGTGGCCTGGCACCTTCACTCTCAAAGTTCCTGTAACTTTTCTTCCCCTAGTTCCTTAACTGGCCTACTGGCTGCTGGGCAGTCCTAGGTCCCCTGTCTAAATTGTTCTTGTCCCTCGCTGCTCAGGGAGATTTTAATCATACTTCGAGGCTTTTTGTCAAATCTACCCCTTCCAGGAAAACCGCGACATTTCCTTCTCCCTTTCCTGAATTGCTGCTTCAGCCTCTAAACCCCACATGTCACCATGTCACCCCCTCTCCGCTTATCGATCCTAAGGTCTTCCAGGTGGAAACCCAGGTCATAAATGTCCCATTATCCCCATCATTTCAGCACACATCTGGGGTGGCTGCCCTGTGTTGCAGACGGCAAGCCCCGTCCCCTGAGACTGTGACCCCAGTCATCAAGACGGGCTAACAACAGTGATGCCTCCTATGGGTTTCTCCGTGGATTAAGAGATGCCCGGCGGCGGCAAGCGCTGCCGAGCGCTGCCCAGGTTGCGTGGGGGTCTCGCGTGGCCCCTCAGCAGCGTGGGTCGGCGGGAACGCGCCGGGGGCGGGGCCGCGCGAGGACTCCCGGGAGTTGTAGTCCGTGCGCGGGTTCGCAGTCTCCGCAGGCTCCGCGCGGAGACCGGAGGACTCGCCCGGGAAAGTGGCGGGGGCTTGCGGGGCGCGAGGAGCTGGGCCCGGCGCTGGCCCCGGGCGGGGATGGGGCAGAGCGCGGGCACCCGGCATGGCCCTGCCGCTGCTGCTGGGGCAACTGCTGGCGCTGATGGGCCACGGGGGCGCGTTCTACCTCGAGGTCCGCGAGCTGGAGGAGAAGTGCTTCATCCAGGAGATCCCCGATGGTACCGTGGTCATAGGTGCGCGCTTCGGCCAGTCGTGGCCTTGCCCTCCCTGCGCCCAGAGTCCTGATTGGGGAGGGAAATGGGCACCATGGCACCAGCTCGGGCCCGCACCTTCCCTCCCCTGCCGGGAGTGGGCTCGGAGGGAATGGGCGGACAGCAGTCTGGCCAAGGCATCCTCTCTCTTGCCTGTGCCAGGGATGGGGGGGCGCCTAGGAGGCAAGTCTGAACCAGACTGGAATGATGGCAGAGAAGTGGGGAGGGGAGGGGAGGGGAGGGGAGGGGAGGGGAGGCCGAGGGCCGTGGTCAGGCTCCTCAGACTGAAGATATTCCTGTTCCTCCCCTGACCACTGAGGCTCCATCATGGGTATGGATGGGATTGCAACTCCCTTGCCGCTCCGTTAGGTAACTACAAGACCGAGCTATACGACCCTGCGATGGAAAAGTACCAGCCCTCCCCCCAGTGGATCAATTTGTTCGTGTTTGTGAAGGACCCCGAGAACAAGGTGAGGCAGGACTTAACTCCTTGCAGCCCTCCACCCCAGCCCACAAGAGACCCACCAGTGTCAATGCTTAGCCCTCTCTAGTCCTTCATTTCTCACAGGAGGATCTGTCTCCTCACAGGCAAGATAGCTCAAGGAGGGCCATGCTCTTTGCAAACTGTATTCTGTATTGGCAATGCTTGGGATCTGAGACTTTCCCGCCAAACTGATGCCATTTCTTTCACACCATCCCGTCTGGTCTGTGGGGATGTAGACCTGGGATACTCCCACAATTCTCCTGGAAGCAGGTGTAAGGCTATCTTCTCTGTGCTCACTGGAGGCTGCTTCCTCTAGAACCTTCTGGCCCGGCAGTATGGCCCTCAGGGCAGCTTCACCTTCACCTCCCAGTCCCCAGGAGAGCACCAGATCTGCCTCCACCTTGAATCCATCCGGTTCGCCCTCTTCTACGATGGCAAGCTGGTGAGTGTGGCAGGTGGGAGGGCCACGGTCCGCAGGGACTCAATTTCTCTGCCTCCAGAGTGAAAAGGGTACAGTGGGTGGTGCCTGTTGAGTAGGGCTGGGACTTCCCATGAAGTAAGCGTATGAAGAACAGACCCTGAGGATAAAAGGGGACCTTGGGAGGTAGATACTGTGACTTAAAATCCTCCCTCGGCTCCCTGCCATCCAGAAGATACAGACCGAGCTTCCTAATGTGAAATTCAGAGCTGTTCTGCTGATTGCTTCAGGCCTCTCTATTGTCATCTCCCCAAACCAGACTTCTAGTAAATGCCTCAGAGTCCTGCTTCTTTTCCCCCCGCACATGTTATCCCTCTCCATGGTGTTTGGAATATACAACTCCACACAAGCCGGGTCCTGATCTGGTGCTTGGACACCCAGAGCAAGGCCAGTCACCAAGTCTGTATGTGAGGAAGTGTCAGGCCCAGGCTGCGATGCAGGAGCTAGATTTCCAGCAGGTTCACGGAGCTAAGCTCCCTGACTCCCATCCTTGGTTCCCCCGTTCCAGGCCATTCACTTGGACATGCAGTTGGGTGAACACACCAGCGATTATGCGGAGTTTGCAGCCAAGGACAAGCTGACCCAGCTGCATCTGCGCGTCCAGCAGCTTGTGGAGCAGGTGGAGTTGATCCAGAAGGAGCAGGAATACCAGAGGGTGAGGGGCTGGGTGGGGTTGGCCCAGGTGGGACAGGGGATGTGTCACCTCCTAGGAAGTGGTGCCTCTGACTCCTCCCCCAGAGGAGGGGGGGTGCAATTCATTGCCAGCCGTGCATCTTCTCCCTTCTCTCCTCCCACAGTGGCGGGAGGAGCGCTTCCGGCAGACCAGCGAGAGCACCAACCAGCGGGTGCTGTGGTGGTCCATTCTGCAGACCCTCATCCTCGTGGCCACAGGCGTCTGGCAGATGCGACACCTCAAGAGTTTCTTTAAAGCCAAGAAGCTGGTGTAGGTGGGCCCCAGAAACCCAGCCCCAATTCATGCCCCCCTTCTGTTCACTGATGAGAAGTGGCCTGGCCTGGTCTATTTCCTGGCTCCCAACCCCCCAACCCTGGAGGGCTTCCTTGCTTATGGCAGGGGGACAGAGGACCTCTTTGAACTGGTTTCTCAGCCAGCATGTGGGAAAGGATGGGTTTCCCACTAGACGCTTGGTCGGGGATCCGAAGGATTCTTTGTCGCTCTGTGCTGCTGAGGGGGGTGAGGGTGCCCCCACCCCCAGGCTAAACCAGATGGATGAACTATCCCAAGATGGAGAATGAAGAGTGCATTATAAACTTCAATCTCTCTGACCTTAACATTTATTGCCTCCTACTCTGCAATTCATTCCGGTGTTTTGTTTCTAACCAGATATTAACAGGTGTGTGAGGCCCCGCGTGCACTGGTGGGGGCTGACCCCAAAATGGATGCGGTGAAGGAAGGTTGTACTCCTAAAGCTTTACCAACTTTGGAGTCCTTTCCAGAAAAGGCCAATTTGGGTCCATCTTATGGGTAACCTGAGTGCTTGTGGGGATCCTCTGCCTCTTCCTGGAATAGGGTCAGTTTCATGTGCTATTCTGGTCACCTGGACTGCTGGGTTCTTCCAAAGAGAGATTCGCTGAAAAATAGCGAATAGAGGTGCCCCTCTTTGTGATGTCACTGGTTAATTTTTTTCAGGAGATTCTTTCTTTCTTTCTTTTTTCTTTCCTTCTTCCCTCCCTCCTTCCTTCCTCTCTTTCTTCCTTCCTTTCTCTTTCTTTTTGTTTCCTTCCTTCCCTCCTCCTTCTTAAACAAGATCCAAGTAACTGTTTCCATCATATTCAGCATCACCTGTAACTCAGCCTTCACCTGCACACCCAGGTATAGATAACCAGGCATGTGTGTACCTACGGCATCTGCCTGATCTAGGCCACATTTTACCCAGCCCTCTGCTGGTTGCTCTGTTGGAACATAGGCAGTGCTCATGCGCATCTGACATTTTCTGTCATAAGGAAGCTCACTGGTTGGCACCCTCGGCAAAATCAAGTCCAAATCATCAAGGCCAAGGATGTCAATAAAGGGAGATTCCCCGTTAGGAGGGGGAACTTGTGACAGACCCAGCTCTTGGCCCCTGGGACAGACACAGCCTCCCCTAGGATACTCCGGAGGGAACTGCAAGCCTTGGAGCTGTTGTCCATTTATGGGTGTGGTCATGACTGGCCTATGGAAAGTGTGAGTGGACTGAACTGAAGGCTGGGGCGGGGGGACCACTTGAGAGTAACCAGGGTGTGTGATCATAGGGTCCACTGCCCTAACTTGAGCTGGTGTGTATGTGCGTGTATGTGGGGGGGTGCTCTGCTCTCTGCCACAGGAGAAGCAGAGTGATCCAGAAAGGCACACTCTTGCACATGGACCCTCTGGTCTGACACCAAATGAGGCTGGGCTTGAACAACAGCTAAGGGTGATGCATGCTTCGGAGGAGAAGGCTATGCGCTAAGATTGACGTGACTGGAGCTCTAGCTTAGGCTAGATGGTCAGGGAACGCTGTTTTCAGAATACCATTCATGATAAGTTAGCTGGGGGAAGTGGGTTCTCGCCAGAGGGAATAGCACCTACAGAAGTCCTAAGGCAAAGAAGAATATGGCAATTTGGGAAAAACAAAAGGAGGCCAAGGTATCGTAATCCCAACTCTAAGACAGACCACAGGACAGATCTGGTGTTCGCTGGGGGTATGGGAGGTGAAAGTGAACCTGCATTCATAGCCATACTGCCTGGCCAACGTGACCTACCTACGGAGAAGCGTCAACGAGAGTGTTCCAGGGAGGACGGGGCTGGAAGGAAACAGGCCTAGGCTCTCCATGCCTAAAAGTTAGCAAACCGAACCTCAGGCACCCAAAACACTAAAAGGAAGGTCCACAGCTGCCCAGCAGCAGTTGCCAAAAGCCTGGGTAGCTCAGTTGACTGAACATCGGGTTCTTGATTTCTGCTCAGGTCATAATCCCAGGGTCATGGGATCAAGCCCTGCCACTGGTGCCATGTTGAGCGTGAACCCTGCTTAAGATTCTCTCTCTCTGCCCCATCCCCACTTTTTCAGGGATGCACTCTCTAAAATTAAAAAAAAAATTAAAAAAAAGCTTATCTGACAAGGGTGAAGAGTCTGAGAAGAGGCTGGGATGTGACTGCTCCTGGGAAGGGCTTTCCTTCATTCAGAGCTTCTGCCCTTTCAACTCTTTTGGTGTGACTCCATTTTTAAACGAAACGGGACAACTAAAGATTTGTTTTGTTTTGTTTTAATATCCTTATCTGTCGAAACTAAAAGTTGCTCCTTCGTTTGGGAAAGCACTCTGTCCTGCGAAACTCTAAAGTCTGGACGTCACAGCATCAGAGTTGACAAATTCCCTGAGCGCCAGCACCACAGCTAAGGCACCAACCACACCTGTAAGGTAGGTGAGTTTCCATTTCACAGCCCAGGAAGCCGGCTCGGGGAAGGTCAGTGGCTTGGCGGAGCCACGCAGTCGTCGGCAAGAGGCTGAGAGGAGCCGCTAGCCCTGCAGCAGCCCAACTTCGGCCTAGAGCGAAAATCCGGAGTCTTCTCCCCAACACCCAACTATCTTCAGTTCAGCAGACGCGGCAGCTAGGAGCGGAAGCACCAGCACCTGCCCGGTCTGGCGCCGAAGCGCAGGGCGCAGGGCTCGGCGGGGCTAAGGGGCGGGCTCACCTTGTCCTCTGGGTCCTTCACCTCCACGAACATGCCGAGCCCGGGGGTGGCCGGCTGGTACTCCTCCCGCTGCTTGTCGTACAGCTGCGTCCGGTAGTTTCCTAGAGGTCAGATGAGCACGTGGTGGTGTGGAGTCGGCCCACGCCAGGACGCGGCGAGACCGGCTGCTCCCCGCTCTGGAAGAGCGGACTCTCCCGCACCCCCCACCCCAAGACCAAGGTCTTGTTCCAAACTCTCCCCTCCGCCCGCACCTATAACTATGGTCTCGTCCGGGATCTCCTCAATAAAGCACTTCTTTTCGGTCTCTCCTATATGGAAGTCAAGCCCGCCTTCACTGGGCGCAAAACACCCTTCCCGGTCCCCGTTAGCATCCTCCCAGTTCAGGTCTCCGCAGCCGCAGCGGGCGGCGCGTGGTAACTTTGACGCCGCAGCGGGACCTGCCGGGATAGCGAGTTCGACCCCGCTGGACTACAAGTCCCGCGATGCCCCGCGCCCGCAGCTGGGCATTACCTGAGTAGGGAGCTGCTACTGCGTGGAATCGAATTGGCGCTCCTGAATCGAAGCCTTTGCATTGGTCATCTTATCTTGGTGGCCCGGCAAGTGGCAGCGATTCTCAGCTTTTTACAGATGCTGCAAGTATCTGCAGTATGTTTGTGTTCGCAGTGAATCATGAGCAGATACAGAATTGAAACCAAGGATCCTTGAGTTTCCTCGGCATTGCGTCTCACACTCTGGGCTTGTTCCTATTTTTAAAAACTGACCTTTGAAAAATGTCACCAACAGTGCACGAACTTGTCTTTGAAAAAAAATAATTAAATAATTAAAATCCAGGGCGCCTGGGTGGCTCAGCCCTTTAAGCATTCAACTCTTGATCTCGGCTCAGGTTATGATCTCAGGCTCAGGTCACGATCTCACGCGATAGTGGGTTTGAGTTCCGTATTCGGGTCTGTGCTAGCAGCGCAGAGCCTATTTGGGATTCCCTCTCTCCCTCTCTCTGCCCTTGCCTGCTTCTTCTCTCTCTGACTCTCTCTCAAAATAAATGAGCCCAAAACAAACAAAGCCTGGGAGACTGTCTTTACCACTTCTTTGTCCCCCAAACCATCCACTCCTAAATCTTATCTACTCTGGTCTGTATGGCTCCAGGACCCCCACGCCCCAAACCCCCACCAGCACCAGACGTCATCCCAGAGGGCTTTGCTGCCCCAGCTCCACCGTGATGACTTCTCTCTAGGACGTGGTTCAGTGCCCCAGTGGCTGGCAGGTAAAGGAATATTGACGGGGGTCCTGGGGAGAGTCACCCGGTTTGGGAGCACTCTGAGCTCAGTGTGAGATCAACAGAGGTCTGAGTACTCCGGATTTTACTGCCCTTCCTGGATTTTATACTAATTCTACTGTATTTTGGCAGCTCTTGGAGTTGGTAGTTTATGATTGCACCATGTCAAGGTTTCACAGAAATTGTAGGTTTTCTCTCTAATTTGCATCCTCTTTGGTGTTTTGCCTAGCCCTAGGAAGAGAAGTTTGATGAGAATGTGTTGACATTTCCCCCTCATTGGAAGTCTTTACCTCATTTTTCTTTCTTTCTTTTTTAATGTTTATTTATTTATTTTAGATGGAGGGAGGGGCAGACAGAGAGGGAGAGCATCACAAGCAGGATCCCTATTGTCAGTGCGGAGCCTGACTTGGGGCTGGATCTCAGGTGTGAGTTCATGACCTGAGCTGCAATCAAGAGTTAGATGCTTAACTGACTGAGCTACCCTGCGGTCCCATCATTTTTCTTAAGAATAGCTATATAACATAATCTTGGTTCATACAGTAACTTATTCTTTTATCCATTCCTCTGATAAAATGGTTAAGATTTCTTCCCCCCTAATGATTTTCTCTTATATATTGCTGAAATAAAAATTTATGTTCATTTTCTTTACTGTAAAACATAGTTTTTTGATTAAAGATCACAAAATTGTCCTTTCAAACGGTGTACCAATTTACAGACTCACCAGTGCTGTGTCCTGCTGCTTATTCTTCACACTCTGGTCGAACATTTTCAAACTTTTTAATCTTTGCAAAATCAGTGGATGAAAAGTTGTATTTCCTTTTATTTTCCACTTATTTCCTTTCCTACCTATTCTTTTAATTTTTTCTTTTTTTGTTTTGTTTATTTATTTATTTTTGAGAGAGAGAGAGAGAGAGAGAGAGCACAAACAGGAGAGGGGGAGAGAGAGAGAAAGAGAGAGAGAGAGAGAAAGAGAGAAGAGAGAGAGAGATTGAGAATCTGAAGCAGGCTCCAGGCTCCAAGCTGTCAGCACAAAGCCTGATATCAGGCATGAACCCATGAACCATGAGATCATGACCTGAGACGAAGTCGGTGGCTCAGCCAATTAAGACACCAGGCTCCCCTGTGTCCTTTTCAATTTTATTTGCTCAGATACTGAACACTTCTTATTGGTCATTTGATTTCTTCTGTGAATTGCTGATTGTGTTTTTCTTAGTGTCATTATAACTACATGCTATTACTGTTAATGTAACCACCATTTAGAATTAACAAATGATGGGGCGCCTGGGTGGCTCAGTTGGTTAAGCGGCTGGCTTCCAGCTTCAGCTCAGGTCATGATCTCACTGTTTGTGGGTTCGAGCCCCGCGTCAGGCTCTGTGCTGACAGCTAGCTCAGAGCCTGGAGCCTGCTTTGGATTCTGGTTCTCCCTCTCTCTCTGACCCTCCCCTGCTCAAACTGTCTCTCTGTCTCTCAAAAATAAATAAAAAAACATAAAAAATAGAATTAATAAATGATTACAGAGTTAATAAATGATAATATTTTATAATAATAGCTTATAATATTTGTAAAATTAAACTTTTTGTGTTGAGTTAATTATAGATTCACATGCAATTGCAAGAAACAATGCCGACAGACCCAGCGTACAATTACCCAGTTTCCCCCATTGTAACATCTTGCCCAAGAAGAATGCAATATCACAAACATGACATTGACATCGATACGGTCAAGACACAGAACATTTCCATCACCACAAGGATATAATGTTGACCTATTGTAGCCTACCTTCCTACGCCTTTACCCCATCTTTAACCCAAGACAACAGTGAATCTGTGTTCTCCATTTCTATAATTCTGTCATTTCAAGAATGTTCTATAAATGGAATCGTATGATATGCAACCTTTTGAGATTGGCCTTTTCCACTTATCATAAATCTCTGGAGATTTATTCAGTTTATTGCATGTTTCAACAGCTACTTTTTGTAGTAAAAAGTAACCATTATACACAATGAATAAAGGTATAATTCTGTGATATCCCCAATGGATAGGTAAGAATAGAGCTGTTACAGGAGCAGAGTTTTTGTGCGTTATTGAAGGTAAGCTGGTGTAAATTCAAATCAGAGTGATAAAACTTTAGGCTGTTAAATGTCATCTTGGTGGTAACCACAAAGAAAATAGCCATAGGATATACACAAAAGGAAATGAGAAAAGAATTTAAATGTTTCACTACTAAAAAAATTAACTAACTGCAAAGAAGACAGTAAATGTAGGAAATGAAGGACCAAAAAAAGCTGTAAGATAAATACAAAACAAAAGAGTAAAGTAACAGAAGGACTTCCTTCCTTGTCACTAATTACTTTAAGCTTTTTTGAGAGAGAGAGGGGGGTGGGGCAGAGGGAGAGGGAGAGGGAATCTCACGCAGACTCTGGGTTCAGTGCAGAGTCCAATGCTGGTCTTGATCTCACAACCATGAGATCATGACCTAAGCTGAAATCAAGAGTTGGAAACTTAACTGACTGAGCTATCCAGACATGCTTGTATCAGAAATTACTTAAAAAATTTTTTTAAATGTTTTTTTAATTTTGAGAGACAGAGAGAAATAGACCATAAGCAGGGGAAGGGTAGAGAGAGAGGGAGACACAGAATCCAAACCAGGCTCCAAGCTCTGAGCTGTCAGCACAGAGCTGGACACAGGGCTCAAACCCATGAACTGTGAGATCATGACCTGAGCCAAAGTGGGACACTTAACCAACTGAGCCACTCAGGCACCCCTCATTAGTTACTTTAAATGTAGATGCATTAAACTCTCTAATCAAAAGACAATAGTTGGGAAAACGGATAAAAACATGACCCAACTATATGCTGTCTACAGTAGACCCACTTTAGATCAAGAGACACAAATCGGTTTGAAAATGAAAGAATGGAAAAGGCGATTCCACATAAATAGTAACCAGAAGAGAGCGGGAGACTATCCAACAAAATAGACTTTAAGTCAAAAAGATTACAAGCTATGGTAACGTCACACGAAGAGCTACTATGGGACAGGATAGAGAGTCCAGAAATACACCCACATTCATATGGTCAACTAGTCAACAAAGGAGGCAGGAATATATAATGGAGAAAAGACAGCATCTTCAATAAATGGTGTTGGGAAAACTGGCAAAAGACCCCTGAAAATGAACTACTTTCTTACACCATACACAAAATAACCCCCCAATGGATTAAGGACCTAAATATAAGATCTAAAATCATAAAACTTCTAAAGGATGGGGCGCCTTGGTAGCTCAGTCACTTAGGCATCTGACTTTGGCTCAGGTCATGATCTTGTGGTTTGTGAGTCTGAGCCCCCGTCGGGGCTCTGTGAGAGAACTTGGAGCTTGGAGCCTACTTGGGTTCTGTGTGTGTCTCTCTCTGCTCCTCCCCTGCTCATGCTTTGTCTTTTTTTTCTCTCTCTCTCTGTCAAAAAAAAAAAACAAAACAAAACAACAAACACTAAAAAAAGAAGAATTTCTAAAGGATAACAGAGGCAGTAATCTATGGGACATTGACCTAGAAACATATTTATGACAGGGAAAGCAAGAGAAACAAAGGCAAAAATAAACTGTTGGGACCATGTCAAACTATAAAGCTTTTTGCACATTAAAGGAAACCGTCCACAAAATGCACAGGCAACCAATTGAATGAGAGAAGATATTTGCAAATGATGTAGCTGATAAAGGGTTAATATCTAAAATATATGAAGAGGGGTGCCCAGGTGGCTCAGTCGGCTATGTGGCTGACTTCGGCTAAGGTCATGATCTCACAGTTCGTGGGTTTGAGCCCCACATCAGGCTCTGTGCCAACAGCTCAGAGCCTGGAGCCTGCTTCAGAATCTGTCTCCCTCCCTCTCTGACTCTCCCCCGCTCACACTCTGTGTCTCTCTCTCAAAAATAAATAAACATTAAAAAAATTTTTAAATATATGAAGAGCTCATACAATTCAACATCAAACCCTCCCCATAAAAACAAAGAAACCAAACTCCCCCAAACAATATGACTGCAAAACAGATGGAGGGGGAACCTAGGTGGCTCAGTTCGCATCAGATTCTTGATTTCTGCTGAGCCTGCTTGGGATTCTGTCTCTCCCTCTCTTTCTGCCCCTCCCTCCCCTCCTCTCAAAATAAAGAAATAAACATTGAAAAAAAAAACCCAGAGGACCTGAATAGACACTTTTCCAAAGACATACAGATGGCGAACAGATATATGAAAAGATGCTAGACATCACTAATCATCAGGGAAGTGCAAAACAAAAGCACAATGAGATATCACCCCCACAGCAGTCAGAATGGCTAGAATCAAAAAGACAAGGGAAAATAAGTGTTGGTGAGGATGTGAAGAAAAGGAAACTCTTGTGACTGTCGGTGGGAAAACAAATTGATGCAACCACTGTGGTAAACAATAAGAAGATTCCTCAAAAAACTAAAAATAGAAATACCATACAGTCCATTAATTCCACTACTGGGCACCCAAAGAAAATGAAAACACTAATTTGAAAAGATATATGCACTCCCTATATTTATTGCATCATTAATTAACAATGTGAAGGCAAGGAAGCAACCTGTATCTAACAACAGAGAACAGAGAAGGAACAAGTGGTATATACATACAATGGAATCACTCAGCCTTAAACAAAGAATGAGAGGGGCCCCTGGGTGGCTCAGTCAGCTGAGTGTCTGACTTCAGCTCAGGACATCATCTGGCCATTTATGAGTTTGAGCTGGGCTGCCTGCCGTCAGTGCAGAGCCTGCTTCAGATCCTCTATCTCCCTCTCTCTGTCTTTCTCTCTCTTCTTCTCAAAAAAAAAAAAAAAAAAAAAAAAAGGAGGGGCACCTGAGTGGCTCAGTCAGTTAAGCATCCGGCTTCAGGTCAGGATTTGATCTCATGGTCTGTGGGTTCAAGCCCCGCGTCAGGCTCTGTGCTGACAGCTCAGAGCCTGGAGCCTGCTTCCAATACTGTCTCCCTCTCTCTCTGCCCCTCCCCCTCTCACTCTCTGTCTCTGTCTCTCAAAATAAAATAATAAAGACATTAAAAAAAAAAAGGGAATTTGCCATTTGTGATAGCATAGATGGACCTAGAGGGCAGTATGCTAAGTGAAATAAGTCAGACAGAGAAATACAAGTACTGTCCGATTTCGCTTATATGTGGAATCTAAGAAACAAAAGAAATGAACAAACACAAAGAAACTGAAATAGACTTACAAATACAGAAAACTGGTGGCTACCAGAAGGAAGAGGGTTGGAACAACTGGAGAAATAGGTAAAGTGGAATAAGAAGTACAAACTTCTAGTTATAAAATAAATAAGTCACAAAGATGAAAAGTACGGCATGGGGAATATAATGAAAAACACAGTAATAATGCTGTATAGTCACGGACGATGACCGCACTTATTGTGGTGAGCCCTGCTTAATGTACAGAATTGTTGAATCACTATGTCATGCACCCGAAGCGAATATAATGTTGTGTGTCAACTATACTTCAATAATAATAAAAAAATAAAACTGGGCTGGAAACATTTAAATTTCAAACATAAAAGATCTCATAACAACTCTCTGTCTATCCTGAAGTCCCAGAAAGACATTTGTTATTTATTTATTTATTTATTTATTTATTTGGAACACCTGGGTGGCTCAGTCAGTTGAGTGACCTTCTTTTGATTTCGGCTCATGTCATGATAGCAGGTCACGGGATTGAGCCCCGAGGCAGGGTCCATGCCCAGCTTTGTCTCTCTCTCTCTTCCTTTGCCATTCTCTCCCGCTTGTGTGATCTCTTTCTCTCTCTCAAATAAAATAAAATAAATAAATACATAAATAAATAAATAGGCTTCATGCCCAGCAGGGTGGGCTTGAACTCATGACCCTGCAATTAAGAGTCAGATGCTTAACTGACTGAGTGATCCAGGTACCCCCCTCTGGAAAGACCTTAATAGAGAAAGAAAAAAGGTATCTATGCCTTATGATATTATGCAGAAAAAAACCCTATTTGACTAAATGTCTTACAGTTTACCTAAACATTTTTAAAGGTATAATTCATACACAATAGGAGATGGTCATAGTGCACAGTAAGCTAAGTTTTGATATTCTTATATACACACATATAAAACCATTACCAAAATCAAAATAATGAGCGTATCACCCCCCCCCCCACAGTATTCCTAACACCCTTTTGTAATTCCTTCCTCTCTATCCTATCCCTGGGGAAACTGCCCCTCTGGTTTCTCTCACTGTAGATTAGTTTGCACTTCATAAAGTTTTACATAAATGGAATCAAATAGTATATGCTCTTTTTGTCTGATTTCCTTCATTCAGCATAACTATTCTGTTTCATCTGTGTTGCTGTGTCTATCAATAGTTGAGTATCATTCCATTGTATGGACATAACACCATCTGTTTATCCATTCCCTGCTCAGGGACATTTGGGTACTTTCTGGTTCTTTTGGGTTCTTGGGTTCTGTAGCTATTATAAGTAAACTGCTATGAATATGTGTGTTCTAGTCTTTGTGTGGACATATGCTTCCATTTTTGGTGGGTAAGTGCCCGGAAATGGAACGGCTGGGTTTTACAGTAACTTACTTTTTAGAGAAACTGGCACATTGCCTTCCAAAGTGCTTTTCTCCCCATCAATATTGCTCGAGAATTCCGATTCCTCCACTTCCTCTGTAATAGCTGGTAAAATCAGTTAACATTAGACATTCTAATAGGTATGGAGTGGGATCTCTTTGTGGATATGATTTGTATTTTTCTCAAGACTGATGTTTAACTTCTTCAAATGCACTTATTTTCCATCCATAGATCTTCTTGGGCAAAGTGCCTGTTCAAACTTTGGTCCACTTAAGAAATTAGGTTGTTTGTTTTATTATGGTGTTTGAGAGTTATATATTCTGGACATGTTTAAAAAACTTTTTTTACATTTATTTATTTTTGAGAGACAGAGAGAGACAGAGTGTGAACAGGGGAGGGGCAGAGAGAGAAAGAGACACAGAATCCGAAGCAGGCTCCAGGCTCTGAGCAAGCTGTCCGCACACAGCCCGACTTGGGGCTTGAACCCACAAATTGTGAGATCATGACCTGAGCCGAAGCCGGACGCTTAACTGACTGAGCCACCCAGGTGCTCCTTGAGTGTGGGACTCTTGATCTCCCAGTTGAGAGTTTGAGCCCCACAATGAGTGTAGAGATTACTTAAAAATAAAATAAGATAAAAAATAATTAAAAAAATAAAATGTTTAATCACAGCATATCTGGTGCATCCAGATATTATCTAGCATCTGAGTTTTGTCTTGGAATGAAGCTGGCTTTCATCATTGGCTGATCTGATTTCTATCTCTACCTCATTAATTACTAATAACATGGCCTTGGGACAGTTATTATTATCATATTTTTTATTTTGGGGGACAGTTATTTCAAACTCATCCAGCCTGCTTCTTCATCTGTATCATGAGGTGATGTAACTACTTTATATGCTTTTGTGAGGCTTGGGAAAATAAAGACAGTGCCCCTGGGCACTTAATAAATGGCAAGCATTATTATTGTAGAGTTAAGGGATTTATGATACGCAGAGATCAAAGTGGTAGGAAATGTTCACACAGCTCAATGATATCTATGCCAGGGACAGAATATAGAACCTGTTTCTGCTTATTCAGAACTCATTCTAGTCAACCGACCAAAGAGATTAGGAGCTCAAGGATTATGAAGAAAGTTTTCAGAGGGTAGAGATGACCAATCCCAATTCCAGATTCTAAAATATGGCCAACCAATGAATATTTATTATGTTTCTGCAGTTTTAGCTGCTGACAAAACTGACAAGATAACCAAGGTTCCAGCTCTTGAGTGTATATTCTAGGAAAGAGAGCAAAGTATAAATAAATAAACAAAATAATTTCAAACAATGGTAAATGACCACAGATTGATGTGAGAGAGCCTGTCTAGGTAACAGAGAGAAACCTGCCTTAAATGATGAGAAAGAGGCATCCACACGAGGTACTGGGAAGAAGAGTGTCCTGTGCAGGAGGAAACTATACAAAGTGGAAAGTTCCCCTGATGGTAATGAACCTGGTGTGTGCAAGGAACAGAAAGAAAGTGGTGCGTTTGAGCACTGTAAGTAAGCATGAGAATGGTGGAGAAGAGATTCCTGGAGGTAGGGCAGAGGCCACGTCAGGGAGCGTCCTGAGCGGGTCATGGTAAAAAATTGAGGGTTTTTAGTAGTTGCAATGGAGAGTTACTGGAGGGCTTTATGGAGGAGGGTTATCCTACCTGGCTTATATTTGTAAAAAGACCACTCTGTTTGCTCTCTGCAGAATGCATCATGGGAAGGCCCGAGTGGAGCAGTTAGGGTGGCTGGGACTAGGTTTGTGTTAATGGAGTTGGATACAAGCAAGGGCAGACTCTCAAAATTTTTGACCTTCTAAAATAAAGGGTTCTACCTTCTATTCCATGATCTCATCTAGCACTTCTGTCATTTACCATGGACTTGTTTATTGTCTGTCATTCTTATTTAGGGTGGTCACATAAAATACAGGCACTCTGTTGAAACTGCATTTCGGGTAGGATAACTCATTATTCTCATTATTATTTTTATTGTAGGTGTTCCCCAATATTGCATGGGAAATTCGAATACTAAAAAAACCTGTTCGTCATCTGAAATGCAAATAAACTGTGCATCATGCATTATTCTGTGCTAACTCTGGCAACTCCACCCCGGACAGAATGTGAGTCCCAGGAGGGCTGGAACCACGTCTGTCCCCAATGTACACCTAGGGCTAAGCGTGGTGCCTGTTGGGAACGCGGTGGGAGCGCACACCTACTCACGGAATGAATTGAAGAAGGGTGTAAGGAAAGAATGAGTGACTGAATAAACGAATGCACGAGAGCCCCTAGGTGTGGGGGCGTGTGGGTGCGCACGCGGGAAGACAGAGAAAACGGAGATCCGCCAGGCGCCGCCCGGGCGCGAGGAGCGGCGGACGAGCTGAGGTCAGCGGCGCCCGCGGCCCCGGTGACGTCATCACGCCCGCGCTGCCGGCCTCGCCGGGGCTTCAGTGGCGCCGGCGCCTCCTCGGCTGTTGTGCCGACCGGGTAGCTGAGAGGTCTCTGGTGACCCCGGCCCAGCGCGGGCAGCCTGCGGAGCCGTCCAGTCCCGGCGGTGGCCTTCTGTCCCTGTCACTGACCGTTAGCCTGCAGGCCTGGCTGCTCCCCCGCGAGGAAAACTTCTCAGGGCCATGTCCAGGCCGAGCAGCGTCTCCCCGCGGCCGCCCGCTCCTGGCGGCGGGGGCGGCCACGCTCCGTGCGGCCCTGGGGGCGGACGCCGGGCCCGGGGGCTGAAGGACATTCGTATAGACGAGGAGGTGAAGATCGCGGTCAATATCGCTCTGGAGCGCTTCCGCTACGGGGACCAGCGAGGTGAGGTTCCTGACGGGGACTCCGCCTCCCCCTAGGCCCGGCCCACTGGCTGCCTCGGAGGAGGGAGGGCAGGCCTGGGCCGACCCTCCCCCCGGCCCGGCCCCCCAGGCCCCCTCGCGCCTGTCCCCGCGGCGCCCCGGGGCCGCGCTTGGTGGCCCGCTGTGGGATGCGCGTCGTCCTGCGCATCTGCAGGGTTAAGGCACTTGCCCGGCATTAATCAGAAGGTGACAAGAGTCGGGGCGCTCCCTTGCAGGAGGCATTTCTTTTCCCAGAGAGAGGCCTTGCAGGCACCCTGGGCGGCTCAGCGACAGTTTTTAGGTTTTGGTACATCCCTACTTAAAAAAAATTTTTTTAAAAAGGAAATTGTGGCAGCCGTAGGTGAGGCACGTTTAAGCTACAGAAGTAGAAGAGTAGAAGGAAATCAGGCAAATAAGTGCACTGGGGATTGGCCGTGTATTGTTTAAATCCCGAGAGCGTCACCCTTAACCCCTTGAAAACAGTCAGACTTACTTTGGTAGATGAAAACGTCTCTCATGCCTCTTACGGTTAGAAGGCTGCTTGTGTTGGGTCATACCGCGCAGAGCGAGCAGCCGACCCGCGGGGGTCAGTACACATATCGAGCGCCCAGTCCGGTTTGCAGGCCGATATAGGTGACCCTTTCGATACTCAGGGGTTTACGGCCCAGAACAGGCAATGACCTGGACAGAGTGAACGTACATGACACAGGGCCTCAGCAATGGTATTTAACAGTCCGAGAGAAGTCTGTGCAGTTTGACGTTAAGCGTTCATAATGCTTGAGCCGACTTCATCATGGACTGCAATGAGCCTTTTGTTAGTGAAGCCAGTAAGGACGAAGTTAAAAGTGTAAAATCTGTTCATCAGTCGTCGGACCAATTGAAGATTCCAGCACGAATAAGAGCAGTATTGTTTGGTGAACATTAGAACCTTCTATCACATTTAGCCTTAATTTTTACTAATATCGGAACTCTGGGAGACATTTAGAAGTTATTGAATTAATATCTACTTTTCACATAACATATAAATTTGATTATTTGTCTGATTTTCTTCATATTTTATATCTACGTGTGTATATTGAAGTACCTTGAAAGAAAATTGTGTATTCCCAAATGGTACGTTGTGTTTTTTTTTTTCCATTGTAGAAATGGAATTTCCTTCTTCTTTGACCAGTACTGAAAGAGCGTTTATTCATCGATTGAGTCAGTCTCTTGGTTTGGTCTCTAAAAGTAAAGGGTAAGCTGATAGCTTTTCTTATTTAAAAATAATTATTTGCCAAAAAAAAGTGTTTCTGACTACATTTAAGTAGTTATTGCTGTTTTAGATTCACATTCTTAATTATGTTGTATGTAGATAAACTGATTTATGTTTGTACCAAACTCAGATTTTTTCCTTTTCCTCTTATCCTTCTATTTTTTATTTTCCCTTAGGGGTAAAAAAAAAAAAAATTAAATGTAAGAAAAATAAGTTTTTACATTTAATTAAAAAGTTGAAGTTGTTTGCTTGAGGAGAATATTTTCTTTTTTCAATGAAACTAAGTCATTTTTTATTTAAAAATTTTTATGTTATTTTATTTTTGAAAGACAGAGACAGTGTGAGCAGGGGAGGATCAGAGAGAGAGGGAGATATAGAATCTGAAGACAGGCTCCAGTCTCTGAGCTGTCAGCACAGAGCCTGGCGCGGGGCTCGAACCCACAGACTGTGAGATTATGACCTGAGCCGAAGCCGGACGCTCAACCGACTGAGCCACCCAGGCGCCCCCTAAGTCTCATTTTTTAAGAGGAGTGTTTGGACTAAAGATAATAAGTACAGTTATTTACAGAACTATTTATTTTAAGGTTACCGTACTGTAATGGTAACTTAAATTTTTAAAAAAAAATTTTAAAAATGTTTGTTTTTTTGAGAGAGAGCGTGAGAGCGAGTGAGAGCACAAGTCGGGGAGGGGCAGAGAGAAGGAGACACAGAATCTGAATCAGGCTCCAGGCTCTGAGCTGTCAGCACAGAGCCTGATGTGGGGCTCGTACTCATGAACCGTGAAGTCGGACATTTAACTGACTGGGCCACTCAGGCGCCCCTATGGCAACTTTAGAATACATAATTGTTGTTTTCTTTCCTACCAACTTAAATATCTGATGATTAGAAATGATGAAATAGAATGGGCCAGGAAGAAACAGTATACAGTTTTTGCAGATCACTGATCTATAAGGGTGAAAAACTCACTTGAATCATCCAAATTGAAGAACTCTAAAATTATGTGGAATGATTTCATTTTGGGAATAAGGATGGCGGGATTGATATATAGCAGAGTTTCTCAGTGTTGGCACTATGAACATTTTAGACTGCATAATTATTTATTGTGGAGGGCGCCTTGCATATGGCAGGATATTTAGAAGTGTATCTAACCTTATGCATTATGTGCCAGGAACACTTCCACCCACAGTTTTAACCGGAAATGCCTCTAGACATTGCCAAAATATTCCCTGGGGAGCAAAATTGCCTCTGGTTAAGAGCCACTGAGAGGGGCAAAGGAAGAGAAAATTTCAGTTTACCAGGGTTTAGGTTAAGAAGATAGAAAGCACATGACTATTCGGTTAATATATTAATAAACAGCAGGAAGATCTTAAGATGCACGTATTTGATGTAGGAATATCAGGTATTTGAATGTCCACAGGGATATATTTTTGGTGAGATGAGATTTAGCTTAGGTGAGTGTACTTTGAACATCACTAAGGCCAGCGCCGGAAGCAGTGGTAGTTTTCGAGCATGCCCAGACCATAGTCCTCTGGGTAGGTTAAATACTGCACTTGAAAATGAAGAGCACAGGGCCATAATCCTTTATCCAAAAAACCTGGACCAAGAAGATTTTGAAACTCAGATTTTAGAAACATTTTAAGGTATATTTGCAATATGTTATGTAATAACCCCTCATAAGGTACAGGCATCACCTTTAATCACAATATTTCTGCCAGAAAACATAGGATATTCACAGTAAAATAAATCCTGGAAATAGCCTCATGTGAGTGTAATCAGGCTTTGGTACCAACTGAAGTTGCTGCTGTCAACTTTCAAAATAAAGCTGGCGGTTGCTTTACCGACAAAAGATCGATTTCTTTGGAAATAGAGAGTTGCAATCTGGGACCAGCAGGCTACTATAAAACCATCTCAAACTCCAACAAACAGAAGAGAGGGGCATTGTTTTATGGAGAAGAAGGAGGAAGTTGGGAGGGGTTGTTTTGAACAAAAGTCCATTGGAGAGAGGCAAGAAATTGAGGGTGGTTCTCAGTTGGCTGGGTTGCTGGGATGGTTGACTTCCTGTAGAAGATGCAGTCCACATCTTTTCCTGCTGGGGCCTGTAATCGAATCTTCTCTGCTTTGGAGGAGTAGTCAGTTGGGTCTGTAATTGACAGTTTTTCCTGTAATTGCCATGAGGTGTTTGGCTTTCCCTACTGGCCTCCCCTTCTAGCACCCCAGTCCACTTGAATGAGGTTTCTCTTTATTAATTTTCACATTGCTAACTTAGATCTTCCAGTTTTCATTGTTGTTTGGGTTTAAGAGTTGCAGGTAAGAGGGGCGCCTGGGCGGCTCAGTCATTTGGTTGAGCATCTGACTTCCACTCATGTCATGATCTCTCAGTTCGGCGGTTTGGGCCCCACGTCAGGCTCTGTGTTGACAGCACGGACCCTGGAGCCTGCTTCATATTCTGTGTCTCTTACTCTCTGCCCCTCCCTCGCTCCTTCTCTGTGCCGCTCTCTCTCTCTCTCTCAAAAATAAATAAACATTAAAAAAAAAAAAAGAGTTGCAGATAAGAGGTTGCGGGTCTGTCCTAGATAGATCTGTTGTAAAGACACAGTGCTGCAGCTACATCTTTTCAGTGGTTAAACTGGTTTTGAATTCTAAATAGTTAACTTAGAAATGGCCATTTAGAAATTACTCTTAGAGGGGCGCCTGGGTGGCTCAGTCAGTTAAGTGTTCAACTTCGGCTCAGTTCATGATCTCACAGTTGGTGAGTTCGAGCCCCACGTTGGGCTCTATGCTGACAGCTCAGAACCTGGAGGCTGTTTCAGATTCTGTGTCTCCCTCTCTCTCTGCCCCTCCCCCACTTGTAATCCATCTCTCTCTGTCTCTCAAAAATAAATACATGTAAAAATTTTTTATTAAAAAAAAAGAAATTACTCTTAGGTGCCTGGGTGGCTCAGTCGGTTAAGTGTCTGACTCTTCATCTCAGCTCAGGTCTTGATCTCAGGGTCATGTGGGGCTTTGCGCTGGGTGTAAAGCTTACTTAAAAACAAAGAAAAGAAAAAGAAGTTACTCTTAGAAAAGAAGACCATTGGAATAGACTCCCTCTATTTCTGCTCAGTAGCACAATTGTTGGAGAAACTTGGGGAAAGGTAGAGAGCAAGATAGAAGTTATGAGGACAAAAAAAGCTGGGTGAGAGACACTGAAGGGAGAGGAAGAAAGATGTTAAGGGAGGCCAGGCAGCCCTGTCTTCTCATCTAGTCCCTAGGGCCCATTCCTAGTGCTCGATGGACCCTCTTAGAAAATTTCGTAGTGCTCTGGCTCCCCTTTTAGTCTTTGATTAAAGGCAATACAGTGTTTATATAGTGGTCCTTGTGATTTTTTCAGATGCCTTTCCTTGTTTTCATATGTATGAAGAACTTCTTACATTATTTCTTTTTATTTGTATGAGAATTTGTACTTGACTTACATTTTCATGGGCTTTTCTATTCACCTTTGAGTAAAAGCTTTTTTTCCCCTAGTTGCTGGCATAGTTTCCTTAACTTAGTAAATTCGTTTCTCTGCTTTTTTTTTCTTTTGTACCTGGCATCATGGTTCCTTAATATGTATTTGAGAGAGAGCCTGGTGTGGAGAAAAAGGCAGGAAACATGGATTTGACTCTCAGTCTCTAACTGCCTGGTTCTCTAGCTTTGGTCACGGCCCTTAACTTTCAAGACTTGTTTTCTTATTCAAAAAAAATTTTTTAAATGTTTTTATTTATTTTTGAGAGAGAGAGAGACAGCATGAGCAGGGGAGGGTCAGAGAGAGAGAGGGAGATAGAGAATCTGAAGCAGGCTCCAGGGTCTGAGCTGTCAACACAGAGCCTGACGTGGGGCTTGAACTCACTAACCGTGAGATCTTGACCTGAGCTGAAGCCGGACGCTTAACCGACTGAGCCACCCAGG
>PISW01011912.1:0-36684 GCA_004023785.1 Mungos mungo
TCGAGGCCGGGCTGCAGCACGGGGCAGGCAGGGCGGATGCAGAGTGGGGACACGTCCCCTGGCTCGTCGACTCTTCCCGGAGCTCACTCTGTCTCACTGCCCTGCCTTAGCAGCTCTCTTACTCAGCATCTGCCTCCTGGGCCACCACAGCGGGCAGGTTTGTGGGCATTCCTAAAGCCAGGGCTGACGGCAGGGCGCCTGCGGGACCGGCGCTGGCTGGACACTGCAGGCCTTCCCTGCCCCTGGGCCCCGAGTTCCCCCGGCCTCTGTGCCTCCCGAAGGTGGGCTGTGAGTACAGCCCAGAACCTTCCAGCCGTCTCAGTCCCTGCACTCAACTCAGACTCTTTGCCGTCGGATACAAAATACACAGAATTTGGTACACTTGTTGCTAACCCTTCATCCACCATGTGTCTGCATCACACTGTCCTCAGTGACATAGCACTGAGCCTAGCTGACTGTCAAACAGTCTGAGCTTTGTAACCGGATTTTGCATGCACAGGCGCAGAGGGGACCCTTGGTCACGTGTGCAGGTCGAGCCCAAGTCAGAAAGCCGGCTGAGCACACCTGCCAGCTTCTCCAGAAGCTTCCTCGGGTCAGCCCCACTCTGTGCCCCACAGGCTGGCCCTGCAGCCACGGCTCAGTGGACGGAGGGCCAGATGACACAGGCCGGCCCCCCCAGCCACTCGCCCCCCAGGCACGTTCAGGGCTGCGTGACCAGGAAAAAGCACCCGCTACAGTCTGCACATCGACCCCGACCACTTCGGTCATGCATGCAATGACCTGAATAAAAATCATGCAATGACCTGAATAAAAATCAAGACGTCTAGTCTTTCCTCTCAGTTTCTGGAAAGCTTGGCACATGCAGCGAGGAGAAAGCCTCCAGCACTTGTGCTGGAAGTGCACCCATCACGGCAGGTGGAGAAGATCCCCCCCCCCCCCCGCCCCCTGTCCCCGCCGGGACGCGGTGCACAGCTTTGCGACAAGCCTGCTTTCTCAAGGCAAGCCGGCTGCTTATGCACAAACTTGTGAGATAAGGTCCCTGTCCCTGGTCAATTTCTGTCCCGTGCAGGACGAACCCCAAGCAGGTCCTGGAGTGCAATGGAGTAAGTTTTCCACTGCATCTGTGAAGCGAAATCGCCTTGAAATTACAGCACACGCTTTGCTTGCAGAGAACAGTGAGCCCATGTCAGGGCCTGTGGGGACATGGCCCCCTGTGGGGGTAGGTCTACTCCAGACTGTCAACCCAACAGCAAGTGAGATGACACGCAAATCACAGACACATTTTTCCTGCCAGTGAAATCTGGAGTTATGAGTGTTGTATCATTCTAGCAATAAGGAACTGTGGCCCATAGATGCAACTTTGTAGCAAAGTGCCTGTTTCTTTTGCACACAGACTGCTTCAGTACAAAGTCCAAGTCTATTCCACGTCTTTAATCTATGACTTTGTACGATCTAGCCCCCCGAGAAATTGGAGAGGAAATGAGGATGGTAGTTTCCAAGTTATCAAAGCGCACACGAGTGATCACATGTATTTAACACAAACAGGCCCCCGTGTGACAAGCCAGCCCCAGGGGAAGCCTGGCGGGGGCGGGGCGGGGGGGGGGGGTCAAGGTCCTTGCTCCAGTTCGGAAACACGCTTGCGGTCAAAGAACCTGCTGCGTGTTCGGGTCCTCACTTTCACCACTAGAAACTTCGACCCCTTCCCACGCATCGTCAGCAGGTCTGCCGCTGAGACTCCGGCTCCTTCCCCCTTCCGTTCGCCCCCTGCTTGTACGGCATGTTTGCAGACGTGCACAGATGGCCTGTGGCGCTCCCAGCGAGTGTGTGTGTGTGTGTGTGTGTGTGTGTGTGTGTGTGTGTGTGCTCCCGCACGCACGTGTGCTTTCCAAGGGGGCGAGGAAACCATTTACACGTGTAAATATTGCACCCGGCCCAGAAAGTGTGTTACTTACAGACAGTTGGTAAAGACACTGTCCTCTATTTGAAAACATATGTTTGGAAGAAGAACCAGATTTATTTAAGTCTCGAATGACTTGTAAAAACTGGCACGAAATCTGAAGTCGTTTGAAGGACAGCACAGAGGATTTGGAATCCGAAGGAGACAAAACGGGTTGTTGCCTAAAATTTAGTTTGTTTTCAGAAAAATAGTGATGAGTGTAGTTTAACGTAACAACACAAGGAGAACTGTACATGAAACTGCTCCCCAAGCAGTCGTGTGAAATACGTGAAAATACACACGGGTCTGAGGAGACGTGCTGGCCGGAGGGAAGCCGCGTCCGTGTGACGCCTGTGCTGCTTCCTGCCGCGCGCGTCGGCCTGTCTGCCTCACGATGGGAAGGACGTCCGTCGTGTGCTTGCTGCTGCGGGAGGGGCCCCGGGCTTGGGGACACTGGCGCTGGACACAGGCCCTCAGCTGTGCCCGCGGAGACTGTACCCGAGCCTCCTGTCACGTGAATGCACCACCTCCACCTGCAGGGCGGGCAGCCGAGATCTGGTCCCAGGGCTCCAGGAGCTGGGCAGCCACAGGCCCCAGAGTCTGGGGCCCAGGACGAGAGCCCCCAAATCAGGCAGAGGTCAGGCCCTCGGACAGTGGGGTGACACTCGGGACAGGCAAGCTCTCTACCAGAAGCTGGTGGGTTGGCCCCTGGGGAAGCCGCTGGCCACCTGGCTGGGGTTTGGGGTGGGGCAGGGGGATTGCCGATCAGACACAGGTCCACAGTCACACCCCGGGAGCTGGTGGGGTGAGGTCACACCCTGGCTCTGGGCAGGACGCACCTGCAGGGCACTGGCTGGTAAGCCCGGCCCGTCCGGGGGCGAGGGCCAGGGTATGGGGTCTGTTTGGGGATCTTGCAGTGGGACGTGAGATGCTCAGTAAACTCTAATGTGTAGCAATTTCTAAGGAGTATTTTCTGTGCGTTAGTATCCAAATTCTTACTTGAGAGGATCAGAGCATGTGTCTAATATCCAGCGCATGAGGCCTCGTCCTGGTTTTCACGGACGAACACGGAGCACGAGGCGTCCGCTGCTAACGCAATTCACAGGCCAGCCCACTGGGACCAGAGCCCCTCCTCAGCGCGACCCCCTGGAGCCTCCAGACGCCGTCTGCCGCCTGTTGGGATCCACGTCAGGGAACCAGGGTCTGGAGCTGTGTCTGCTCCGCTAGACCCTCTTCTGCGCTCGGGTGTGAAGAGAGTCCCAGGAGGGCGGGGCCCTGGCCTGTGTCGTCCACGCCCCACGCACCCGGGCAGGGTCTCGGTGCCGGACCCATACAACGCAGCTGGAGGGCGCCGTGAACGATCACGCAGGTCCTTGGGGGGAAGCCTCCCCAAGGCCGCCATGGCTCTCCTCCTCTGCTGGGTGTGCTGTGCCCCCCGTTCACACAGGTGGAGTGAGGCTTCCTCGGGCGAGCTGGGCATTGAACCCCGGGCCACCCTCTGCCCCTCCGTCAGCCCTGGGTGCAAACACACTTCTGGGAATTCAGGCGAACCATGGCCTGACTGGTCTCCCCCCGCCCCCAGTCTGCTCTGACCCTGACTGGTCTACCCCATTCCCCCCACCAGTCTGCTCGGACCCTGACCGCAGGCCCTGTGGGTTCCCGCCCCCTCCAGGGGGCCCAGAAGAGGCAAGCGTCCGGGTGTGTGTGTGGGGAACTCGGTGTGCGGCCAGAAGCCTCGGGAATCTGGATTCTCCCTGTCTTGGGTCATCATAATTGCTCTTTTCTGGGAAACTTGGAATTTTGGTGTTTGACGAAGTTCATGCTACTTATTTAAGGTGAATGTTGAAACTTTCCATTTCATACTAAAGCGAAAGCTGGATGTGTTCTCACTAACCCTTAGGGGAACCACAGAGGACTTGCTGATTTCTCTTTTCAAAGAAATGTGTTTCAGGTCATGTTTTGGCAAGTAATGTAACACCCACTTCTGGGTTTTGAGCTGTTCTCGACTAAGACTTCTGGATTTAAAATGTTGACTACTTCAGTAAAAGTAAGAAAATATACAAAACACCATGATAAGACTAATACTCCATAATTTAGTATTATTAAAATATGCAAAATTTGTAGTTTTAAAGTACAAGGGAAATCCAAACACAAAACAAACCCAAAACGGTGTCATCAATTCCTAAAGTGATTCTCAAAAAAAGAAAAACCATAAAGATAAGGACTTAAAAGTTCCAAATCCTAGTGGAGGAGACATCGGTGGGGTCTCTGAAAGCCCAGGATGGCCCTGAGAAGGTCCTCGTCACGAATCTGGAGAGAGGTCGGAGGGCTCAGCGGAGGGGCGATGCGCCAGCCCCTCCCCGCCCTGTGCGCCCCCGGAGGCACTGGGGCGTCCGCACCCCTGCCGACCCCGTCCCACAGATGACACAGCAGGTTCCGGGCGCCCAGTGACGGAGCCGCTTCCAGAAGGACCGGCCGGGGCTTTGTGTGTCCGAAAACTCCGCTTCTCATCGTGATGCTGCACCTGCTTTATACGAAAGTTAGCGTGTTCGTGCATGAAACGTTCTGTGCATTTTTCAAGGAACAGGTTATAAAATAACATCCCGAGAGCCCCAGGGTCAAACGTAGGGGTCCTGGTCCCTCCCTCACATGTGCGCTTCGCGATCGCACACTCCCCGGGCGCCTCGTCAGGCCCTCGATGCCGGAAGGGTAACTCATCGGTTACGAGAACCAAGGGAGAAAATAACTAATATCTCCTTTTCCTTTTTATAACTGAATCCTATTTTAAGCTTAATTTTGCTACATCCGAAATGCAATTTGATGGCGATTTCTTTTTCGTCATCTTGGCACTAAGCACAAGGAGCCACAGAAGGCTGGGGAGGGCGGCAGGAGTGAGAGGTGGAGAGCCCCGGAGACCCCACGCCTCTGCCGCGGCTCCTGTGATGACCCAGCAGGAGGCCCCACTGATCCTGCACCTGCTGCGTGGTGGGGGCCCCCCATGGGGGGGGCAGATGGCGGTGTCCCCTTGCTTGGGGACGTCCTGGGAGCAGCTCGCTGCTTGCTGTTCCTCGGCCCGGGGTCCACCTCTCCCATGCCCGCACACTGGGGAAGGACGCTCCATTTCCAGCAAACATAACCCAGTGACCGGACCCTGGATCCCACCCCTGAGTCTGAGGACGCTGTGCCCTCCTCCTCTCTTTCTGTTCTTTCAGACTCCAGGGAAAGGGTCGTGGGCTCGGGGCCACTGGCCTCCCCGCCTGCTCTGCCTCATGGCCTCGGGGATCAGCCCGCAGGGCTCAGGGGGAGGCTGTGCGGGAAGACTCCCCAGACAGGGGGGCGCGTGCGGTGGGGGTCCAGCTCCAGGCCCTGCACCGAGTCCCGCCAGTCTTGCAAGGGTCTTCAATTCTTTGAATTCGTCAAATCTGTTGAAGCGAACTCCTCATATCCTGATGCTGCAAAAGCAGCGGTGCCCACGTCTGGTTCAGGACGGAGCCCAGCATGAGATGGGGAAGGAGAACAGCAGGCGGCAACAGCAGTGGGGAGCAGCAGGGGGACACCTCCTCCTGCACCTGCGGGCCGCCCCTCCCCCTCCGGGAGCAGAAACCCTTCCCAGTGCACAACGTGAAACACTGTTCTGAGCTCAGAATGGTGAGCTCCCGGGAGAGGCCTCAGAGCAGGGCCTGTGCACTCCCGCCTTTGGGATGAAGGTGCAGACACACGGCAGGGCCCACTGTGGGAGCTGACGCGTTCGGCGGGCTCTGGGGGGCGGGGGGTGGGCACAGCTCATCTCCAGCATGTAAACGCCGGGACTGCCCTGTGTGACCATCTGTCCCTCCCGCTTCCCCTGCAGACAGACGGCCTCTGGCGCTGACCGCCTTGCAGCTGAACCCACAGGCGAGTGCAACCCCGGGCGAGGGCATGGGGGCGGGGGAGCCCTGGGTTTGGGGGGAGCAGACCCTCCGCTGCACACGGACCGCCTGGCTCCTCCGCAGCCGGCGGGGCCGAGCCGGCGCCCAGGGACCCGCACTCTGTGAGTTAACCCTCCCGCACGTCCCAGCTCCCGTCCAGCTTCCTGGAGCCGGCTCCGAAATAAATGACCTGATCCCACGCTCGTGACCGCGCTCTGCTTAGGGGAACCGGGCTAAGACGAGGTCCAGTTACAAAGTTTCCTTGGTGATGAGAGAATCAGCCCCAGGAAACGGACCCTCGCCGTCATCAAAGCCCAGTCTCTGAGGAGCAGCACCGGGGCGGCCCTTGTCCTCGGAGGACAGGCTGTCTGGGCGTCTCTCTGTTGCCCAGGCAGCCGCTGGCCGGCCCCGCGGCCCCCGCCCTCCTCGCCGCCCCTCTATCTGGGCTCCAAGGCTGATTGTCCTGTTCCCGACAGCACAGTCTTCTCTTAGCAAATCAGCCTGCGGAGGGACACATTGAAGGTTTCAAAAATGCATCCTTTCGAAAGGTCACACCCAGGACATTTTGATTAGGATTCGGGTGTTTCTGAGTCACACTGCCATATTCGGAGGCCCCCGCCTGGGGGTTACATCACCCCCAGCCTCACCCGCCCCAGGCTGGCTGCTCGAGACAATTCCCCGGGGTCGCGCCTCGCATCCCCCTTTGAGGGCTCCCGGCTCCCCCCTCACACCTGCCCGGGTCTGGCCTGGGGGGCTCAGGGAGGGGCCCGGGGACTCTCAGTCCTGAGCTCTCCCCGTCTTCCTCCCCCACTTCTGGGCCTCGAGGTGTTCCCGCCGGGACCTTAGGGACGTTCGCCTTGTGAAGGGGCTCAGTCGTGGGGCCGTTTGGGAGCCCATCGTGGGCAAGCGGCCCCCCGCCCGGGTGCACCTCTCACGTCTCGGCCGTGACACCGAGGAGCTGAGCGCTTCCACTTGTCGGGAGTTCCCCCAAAAGTACTTGTAATTGGAGCTGAGACTTTCTCGTAAGATGCACGGCGTGTGAGGGTGTGACAGAGGTGAAGGTTGGCTCCTGCTGCTGGCACGTCTGCCTGGGGACAGGGCCCAGGTCCCCGAACAGCGTCCGGTCACACCCACGTGAGCTGTGAGGCTGAGGCCTGTGACTTTCCTGGGTGCCGTGCACGTGACACCCTTCCTGGGAGACACGAGTCGGGGCCAAGCACACACTCTTGGGCAGGAACCAGGAACCTCCTGGGCCCCGCAGGAGCGTGCGCCTCCTCTGCTCCGGCTCCAGTGCGGATGGGGACACGACGGCTGTGACCTGGTGGCCTGCCCTCCCATCTCCCCTCGTGCAACATAACCAGAGGGGCACGGTGGCCAGCGCCCTCCACCCCCGCTCCTCCGCCTCGTCCAGCAGCAGCCTTGCCGGCCGGTTTTCCGTCGTCGGAGATCACGGAGGCCCCCGAGCCACGAGGAAGGCAGGGGCACGCACCCACCATCCTTCACGGGCGGTTTCGGGGAGTCCAGGGTCCCTGTGGCAGCAAGTCCCGTGGCTCGCATCGCTCAGCCGGGGTCTGCGGCAGGGGCAGGGCTGCACAGGGGTGGAGGCCGGGCCACGGGGACCCAGCGACCTCTCCAAGTCCGTGTCGAAGGGCAAAGCTCCCCACGCAGGACGGCCCCCTTGCCGTGCACCCAGCGACCCCTCGCAACATGGGGCTAAACCTCCACGAACCTCACTCTGTGGACCCGCTGCCCCCACACGAAGGGGAGGGCCACCCAGTCACTGTGACTGGTGTCCCTTCCTCTGAGGGAGGCACGGGGCCTGGGGGCTCGAGGCTCAGAGGCTGTAAGTCAGGGTCAGAAATCAGGTCACAGACTCTGACTCCAGAACCTCCCCCCACGAAGAGGCCCGGCAGGAACAGGACCAGAAAACAGTGAAACCACAAGTTGGAGGGCGAGGGGCCATCCTCACAGCCCGGCCCCGACACGTCCGTGCTCACCTGAAACCTGGACTCCCGCAAAGCAAGTGTCCCGAGATCCGTTGGAGCGCCTAGCCTGGCCGGTGCGCGGCGGGAGGTGGCCGTGTGACCCTCATGGAGGTGAGGGTCATGGGGACTGAACTAGCTGGTTGTACAGTGCAGACCGTCACCTCCGGCAGCTCCAGCACACGCCAGCCCCGAGCGGACCCCCCTCCCCGCTGACCCCCCCCCGTCCCCTGCTGCGCCCGGACCCCAGTGACCACCCGGGGCTCCGGGCGTCTGGAGCCTTGGTTACCTGAATAGATTTTTAATTTTTCTAAGTTTATTTATTTACTTTGAGAGAGAGAGAGGTGCCGACAGAGAGGGAGACCGAGTCCCAGGCAGGCTCCACACTGTCAGCACGGAGCCCGACGTGGGGCTTGAACCCACGCACTGTGCGACCATGACCTGAGCTGAAACCAAGTCTCCTCACACTCAACCGACTGAGGCCCCCGGGCGCCCCCTGAATACTTTAAATCAAGGGAATTGATTGGACAACACGCGGCCTTCCGTCTGGTTTCTTTCACTCCACACGGCGTCACTCAGATTCACGCACGTTCCGCGTGTGTCTGGGCCGCCGCCTCTGACGGAGGAACCACCTCCTCGTACGTCGGATTCGCCACCTTCTGTTCACCTGTCCGTCCGCTGAAGGACGCTGACACAGCTTCCCCCTTGGAACCCTCCTGGGCAGGTACCAGCACGGTCCGAGCTCCTGGCTCTGCGTGTGGGGTGCGTGTCCGGAGGCCTCGGGGCTCCCGCGCCCTCCCTCTGGTCAACCTTCTGAGGAACCGCTGACCCAGTTTTCGTCCGGCCTGCGGCCGGTTCCGATACCCACCTCCCCGCAGACCCACACTGGCCTTTCGTCGTAACCGTCCTGCCGGGGGCGAGGCGGCCCCGACTCCCGTCCCGTCTCCCTGACCACGACGCTGCTGAGCACCTTCCCCTGCTCATTGGCCGTTGGTTCGTCCTCTTGGGAGAAATGTCTTTCCAAGTGCGCTGCCTGCTTTCTAATGGAGTTTTTCTGCCTCTGTTGCTGTTGGTAAGAGTTCATCATGGATTCTCAGACTCCGTCAGACGCACGGTTTGTAAATACTTTCTCCCATTTAGTGACTTATTTTTTCACTTCTTTTACACACAAGTGGTTTTCATTTTGGGAGAGTCCGATCTGTCTGCTGTTTGTTCTGTTCCTCGTGCTTCTTCGTGTCAGACCTAAGAATCCATCGCCAAATTCACAGTCGTGAGGATCTAACTGTGTTTTCATCTGAGATTTTTGTGATTTTAGCTCTTGGAGTTGGGTTGCTGATTCGTTTTAAGTTAATTCTGTGTAAGTAGTGTGAGGTAAGGGTCAACTTTATTCTGTTGCATGTGAAGTCCAACGTCCCTGATTGGGGGTCCTTCCCTCCTCGCGGGGTGGCCTGGGAGTCTTTTTGAAAACCATCCACACTCTCCTCCACTCTGTCCGTCTGTAGGTCTGTCCTCTGGGAAGTCCTGAACACTGCAGCTTTGTAGCAAATTTTAAAATTAGAAAGTGTGAGTTCTCCAGGTTTCCTGTTACTTTTCAGTCGTGTGTTGGCTGTTCGGAGCCCTTGCAATCCCTTAGGGATATGAGGATCACCTTTTCCATTCCTGAAAACAAGGTGGGAAGGACTCGGGCTGAATGGCACGGAGTCTGCAGGCCTCGGGATACCGGTTCTGTCCCCACAACAACCCTCTCCCTCTGCGAACAAGATGGTCTTTCCATTGACGTGGGGTTGCATTAGTCTCTTTCAGCAATACTGTCCGTTTTCATCCCACAAGTCTTTCACTTCTTTCACGGAGTTTATTTCTACCACTTTTATTGCTTTGGATGTTTTCTAAGTGGAACTGTTTTCTTCGTTTCGTTTCCGGACTGCGTGTTGCAGGTGTGTGGAAGCAGGCTCTTCCGACGGCTGCGCTCCCCACGTTTTCCTCTGTGTCGCCGCGTGGTTGGCACACAACACTGTCATTACATTTAAGGGGTGCTCCCATTTTTTCAATCTGGGAAGGATACAGCATTAGGAGAGAAAGATCTTGGGAATTAAAGAAGATTATCTTTAAAAGTCCTTTAAATGAGATATTTGGCCACTCTAGCAACAGGGTTCAGAACGGGCAGGTGTCATATTCTTTAGCAAATGACATGCAACAGCCAATGTAGTGCGCTGTGGAAACGCTGCCAGGCTGGGCTGTCGAGTGTGTCTCCTTCCCCTTTGTGGGGCGAGCCCTGGTCCAGGGTCCCCAGCCTCGCTCTGGGCCGGCTCCAGACCCACAGGGCGAGGGCTGATTCTTCACAAACATGGAGAGAATCTCCAAAGTTTGATGGAATCCTCCTTCCTCGAACCCGCTGCCTCCTCCTTCCGGAGCCGCAGGAAGCCCGCACCGGAACGCGCCGAGTCCCGCCCCCAAGGAAGCCACTTCCAAGTTCACCCCTCGCAGGAGGCCGTGTCTCTGTAAGCTACGCACTAACTGTGCATATTTTTTAATGTTTATTTATTTTTGAGAGAGAGAGACAGAGCCCAAACAGGGAAGGGGCAGAGAGAGAGGGAGACACAGAATCTGAAGCAGCTCCAGGCTCTGAGCTGTCAGCACAGAGCCCGACGCGGGGCTCGAACCCACGAACTGTGAGATCATGACCTGAGCCAAAGCCAGATGCTTAACTGACTGAGCCACCCAGGCGCCCCAACTGTGTGCATAGTATTAAATACAACCTTAAGTATAGATCCTTAAATATTCCATATTAAATATACAATAACATATTTAATATATAGGTCTTGTTTAACAATGTAGGAACGATAGGTCTTTGTTCCAGAAAGCTGTATTAAAAAGAAAAATAATTGTATTAAGTGGGAAAATTTACATTCTGTCCCAACCCAGAATAACTAAACAATTTTCACAAATAAAAAAATGCATCCGCAGAATGACAAAGTAAATTTGTATAAATGACGCAGTTTGGAAGTAAATAGTATATAAAATAAAGTGTACCCCAGTCTTATTGTACTAACACTCTTTCCTCTTTTTACTCAGTTTTTCTTTTTCAAAACCTGCCAGATGCTCACAGTTAACTTGCAGTCACACTGTCTTTGTAACGCAGTTAGAGCACCCAGCAATCTCCTGGGGCAGAGGGAGGGCTGAGCCCCAGCGGGTCCCAGGGGACCAGGGGACAAGGTGGGCGTGTCCTGGGGGCCAGGGGACAAGGTGGACGTGTCCCGGGGGGCGCCAGGGGACAAGGTGGGCATGTCCCAGGGGGCCAGGGGACAAGGTGGGCGTGTCCCGGGGGCCAGGGGACAAGGTGGACGTGTCCCGAGGGGGGCCAGGGGACAAGGTGGGCATGTCCCAGGGGGCCAGGGGACAAGGTGGGCGTGTCCCAGGGGGGCCAGGGGACAAGGTGGGCGTGTCCCGGGGGGGCCAGGGGACAAGGTGGGCGTGTCCCGGGGGCCAAGGGACAAGGTGGGTGTGTCCCGGGGGAGCCAGGGGACAAGGTGGGCACAGCCTGAGGGCAGCTGGGACCCCTCCTCACTCCTCCTGGGCCGCTGCCCCAACACTGACCATCCTGTGTGCACACACATGTGGTCCCGTGACCTAGACGTGCTGCCGGGGCGCCCTGACTAAAGCCGTGGTGTCAAGCTGGATTCTGAGTGTGTCTTCGCTGAAGGCTGCAGCACCAACGTGTCACTTCTCCTGAAGCGTGTGACGTGCTTGGGGGGACCGTCATTCTCTGGAGACAGCGGGACCAGGATGCGCTGAGTGTTCAGGCGCTGTCGTGCCGGGAGGCGTGAGGGCCCACCTCCACCCTCTGGGGGCCTGGCAGGGACCCCTAGGAGGGGCAGGGCCGCCCACGCGGTTCGAGGACCGTGAGGCCCAGCCGGCGGCTGCGGGCCGGCACTTGGCAGGGACGCCCCGTGGCTTCCCCAGAGCAGATGGCGCCACGACGCTGGTGGCGGCTGCTCCTGTCCCCAGACCGTGCCCTGGCCGCCAAGTCACTCCCCTGGGAGCAGAGCTCTGTGGCCCGGGCTGTGCCCAGAGTGCTGGGAGGTTCCTGCCTCCGTGGGACTCCAGCGCCCTGGGCTCTGGGGCGGGTGCTCACTGCTGGGACACGCTCTGGGGCCTGCGCTCGGTGCCCCCGGCTCTCAGTCCATCACTCATGGCGCCTGGAGCCAAACACACCCTACATCCTTGCAACGACAACTTTTTCCAGGACAAGCGGGATTGGGGGCATGCAGACTATGCTGTGTGGGAACCCTGCCCAGAAGGAACAGAGTGGGGCACCTAATGTGTCCTGTTCTGGGTCACAGACGGTCAGTCCGGGGAGGGGACGGCTCCGGGTCCGCTACACCCTTCCACTGGTTATAAATCACCCAGAGACGAGTCTCGCCCTCACGCCACCTCCCGGGCGTCCTTCTGAAGTGTGTCCTGTTGTGTCTTCAGGAAAATGTGTGTGACACTCCCTCCAATGGCCACCACAGCCCAACCCCAAGCACCTCCTGAACTGTCTTCTCTCTCAGTTTGTCAAAGGCTCCTGTTTGGGGTGCTCCCCCCACGCTACGTCAGTCCCCTCGCTGCCCCCAGATGGAAGCAGGGCTTTCCCACCCCACCCCCGGCAGCCCGTCCTGTGACCTGTAGCTCCAGCGCCTGACTCCTTCCCACTTTTTTCTGCCAAACGCCTGTGTCCCCCCACCATATTTGACTCCAGTGTGACCCTCAGAAACCCCACAAGGCATCTGGGAATCCAGAGAAACCCCACACCCCTCCCCGTGGGGCGCGGGGTGTCTGTGTCTCTGCCGCAGGCTCAGGTGTGCCTCTGGCTCTGGTCTGGAACAAGCACGGCTCACGGGAGTCTGATCCGGTGACCCGGGTCTCCCGTCTCCCAGGTGTCGGGGGCCGGCGCTTCTCTGGGCTGCGCTGGGGACTCTCCCAAAGCCAGTTACGCAGCTCAAGCCACAGACAGGAGGGGATGCCCAGTGGCTGCGTCCTGCTCCGCGGTGGGGCTGCCTTCTCCGGTAGGACCCCACACCTACACCCTAACCTCCGGGGGGCACAGGCAGGACCTACAAACACGTCACCCCCTCCCTGTTGGGGTGCGTCTCCCTTCCCCCCAGCAGGAACCTGCTCATTCTTCTTAAAAAAGGGAGAGAGATTCATTTATAGAAAACCTTTGTACAATTTATTTCCTGTTATTAATCTTTAAAGTATAAAAATGAGGCTCTAGCTAAGTAAATGCAGGGTTTCAGTGATGAGATTTTGACCATGTGAACAAATAAATAAATATTTACAGTCTTTGGCAAAACAAATGAAGTTTCATCAATCTGGAAGCGAAGTTTGTTCAAAAAAAAACATAAATAATTTACCCAAAAAAAATATGGTACATTCTGAATATTCACATCGTCCCCACGCACCGCCGCGTCGTCCATCAGGCGACCGGATGCGGCGCGCTCTGGGCAGCCATTACTTTAGTCCAGTCCCCAAACCCCCGCTGTCTGGGAACACAGCTCCACAGAGTAAATCCAAAGTGCAGCAAAACAAAAAGTCAACCTCAAAGGAAGCAACAAATACAACTTTATCGAATGAAATGCGCAAGTGAGGACAAGAGTTATGGGCCCTCTGTATTTCACATAGAAACGAGATCACGATCAACAAAAAGGGGAGAAGGATTTGCCCGCGTCCGACAGATAAGACAAACTTCTCTTATTAAACCCTTAAGCGGAGGGAGATGACTATTTCCTATAGAAAGAACACGCAGTTGAAAGCAAACACCAAATCAGAACTGTGTGTATCGCTGTGTGACGGGTGGGTGCGTGGGGCAAGGCTCGATGCTGACTTTCCTGCAGCACGTGAGGTTTCGAGCCCTCCGTGCCGCAGGGAACAGCAGCACACACTGGGTCAGCGCGGGGCAACAGTGTAGATCAAGGTCCTTTATCAAGTCTCCATCATTTGCTGACTCCCCTCCGGGTGAAGCTTTCTCGTGACCACAGCACTTGGTAAAACTTGTATCTTGACAGGAAGATACTTTTGTAACTGAATCTCTGTATCATATTTGCGCTGTACGTTTGCTCCCAGAAATCACGCTACACACGTGTTCCTGCACATACTCAAAATAAGTTACTGGTCAGGGAAGCTGCATTCTGAAGCCGTTTAATAAATAGTAACAAACCACGTATAACTGGAACCTTCATGAATGTTGCCAGACTAGGTAAGCCACTTTTGCCTCGCTGCAAAGCCCAGAGGAGGGGTTAGATGCTAAAGGGCACTGGCTGCTTCGTGCGCCAGGAGCAGGGACTGGGAGAAGCTCACACAGAGGCCCTGGCCTCAGGAAGCAGAACCCAGAGACACGACTGGCGTTCCCTCCACCCCCCACCGGGCGCCCCTGCACTCCGCTGACCTCGCTATCGGAGGCCGAGGACCGACTCTGGACTCCGGACCCCACTGCGGGGCGGGACAGTGGGGGAAGGGGCTTTGTCTGTCCTCCTGATCACCCTTCACGTTCTAGTAAGAGCGAGCTGGCCCCCCACGTCGTGCGAGGGCTCCCGGCCCCGGCCACCGCACAACTCCGGACGCAGTGAACCCGCCGGGACCCGCTGTTGGCAAGCACCTCGGACCCAAGCGTGGAAAGGGCTGAAGCACTCAAAGTCATGTAGCAGTATTGTTTCCGCTTAATTTATGATAGTGGCTTGGCACAATATTCCCTTCAACTCCATATACACATAAATACAATAAGTAGTTACATTTTATATGTAAACGTCATTCTTTTTAAACAAACAAGAAGCGTGTAATGCCCCGCTCGCTTCTCACTGCAGAGTCCCTACGTCATCAGCTGTCTTCTGGGTGGACGGTCACCTGTGGGGCCCGCGGGCGGTCTGCTCTGAAGGCGCCTGGGCACAGGGTGATGTCGGTGAAGGACCCCCAAAGTCAGGGTCGAGGGCAGGAGCTGCTGCTAAAGCGAAGCCGGAAGCACCCACACAGACTAGGGGCCCAGGCGACGGCACCTACAGTGCATTCCGGAAGTGCGCCCGTCCCGCTCAGACATCTGCAAGACAACAGCACACAGTTAGGACGGCTGCACCAGGAGTTGTACCTCGTTTTACTTGTCTTACCTGCAACCTAAGCATCCCTGTAAAACGAGATCCACAGTACGGACGGAGGCGCGAAGGGAGGCGTGCGGGGGAAGACGTCGGTCTCTGCCCCGCAGACGGCCAAGGAAACCTCACCAGATGTTTCTCGTGTTCTTTCTCCCCTTGTGGGATTTCTGAGAAGCACCTCTGAGCCTTACTGACCTCACCGGCAGGAGGGAGTGTCCTCGTGGCCTCGTGGCCGTATGGGGTCAGACCGGATGGGGGGCTCCCTCCCAGGCCTGCAGTGCTGTGATCAGGTATCTTCCTAGAGAGTTAACTACAGAGAACCCCCTCCCTCCTTCCTCTTTTCAGCAAGGGTAGCAATCTAAAATCCAAAATGCCACCGGAGGCCCAGAAGCCGTGCGGAACGCCCACGCAGGGGATGGAGCACGCCGTGGACGGGCAGAGCCCGTGAGGACCGGGAAGCATCCGTGCCACCAAAGACATTCACGTCCGTTTGAAAACAAAACACAGCGCACGCTACCAAGGAAAGCAGTGGCCATCCGCTTGTGGCGCGAAGGCGCCGCTTTTACGCGAGGGAGGTTAAATGCACGTCTCCTCCCCACTGTCGGCGCCGCACACACGCACGAACGGTGTTCTCACCCACCTCGGCATTCGTATTTAAGGTCCGAGAAATAGACCATTTCTTGAGAGAAGACGAACAGACCCAGCCGCCCGCCAGCATACGTCTGGTCGTAGATGGGTCCCGAGTCCGCCATGACCTGCTTTCCTTCATGCACTAAGACTCTGGAAACAGGGGCGCAGGGGAGAGGGACAGGACGTGAGTGCCGGGCAGCAGGGCTGTCCTCACAGCATCTGTCAGCAGTGACAGGGCACCATTCCAAGACCCAGCCTCAGCCACAGTGTCCTCCGGGTCTGACAGCGCCTGGTGGGGGGCACGGGCATCTCCAGGTCCCTCTGACTGGATGTCGGGTCCTCACCACCCTGGCGTCCCTCCCCATGGCCTTCAGGTGACTTTGAAGCCACGTGCCCCGGGTCCACCCTCTAGGCTCGAGCTGCAGAGGGGGCCCTGCCCTAGTGCCCGGGGCAGGACCACACGTGCTGATGTGTCTCTGACATGCGGACAGCATGTGGGCAAGTAAGCGTCACGGCCGGATGGCGAGGCTGTGCTTCCCCCACCCTGGTCTGCTCCTTCCTGCTGGGGACCCCGGTGCGAGCCGCCGGCTCTGGGCCGCCCTCACCTGATATAGCCCGTCTTCGGTCTGTGGGTCAGGTGCCACCTGTAAGCAGTGTAGTCTTTCCAGCCGATGTTTTTGGGGTCATGCCACAGCGTGCGCACCTGAGAAAACAGCCCTCTTGAGTTCAGGTGCCGCCCCAGCTGCTCACGCCGCTGGGAGCCTCAGGTGTGGACCGGAGTCCCCGAAGGGAGCCACATCGTCCAGTGCTAACGGCACAGGGTGCCAAGCCAGAGCCGTGGACGCCGAACCTGGATCCCCTGCTTCCTCGACACGGGGCCTTGGGCCAAACTCTTGCCCTTTTAAAACCCAGTTCCCCTTATCTCTGGAAGAGGCTAGAAGCATGTGTGATTTACAAGAGGATCATTACTGTTTGTAGAAGCACCCGGCATGGCATCGTTAACGAGGTGGGTGCTCAACAGAAGATTGTCGGAATTACCTAACTTGAGTTAAAAATAACAGAAACACCAAGACAGGGCACCTTCCGGGGCCAGAACCGCTCTCCCGAGGGCGCTCCGGCGCCCGCCGGCCTCACCTGGCCCTGCGTGTTCCCCGTGTGCCACAGCGCATTCCGCAGGTGCTCGCCGGTGCCCGTGGTGGAGTTCACCACCTTGAGGGACACGCCCGAGTAGCCGTAGGCCCGCGTGGGCTGGTCCTCCCAGTAGGTCTGCGTGACCTGCTTCCACATGACCACGTAGAAGCGGCTGCTGGACTGGTAGCCGAAGACGAAGCCCGCGTAGTCGTCGTCCCTGTCGGTGTTGACGTAGAACGTGCCACTGAAGTCCACGGACCCAAACTCGTCAAAACCTGGGTGTCAGAGGGAAGGCTCGGGCGTGAGCGTCAGGCGGGAACGGCCCTGGAGGGCACGCCCAGTCGGCCCCGGGGTCAGTGGGTGCAGGTGGGAGGAGGCTGGGCTCTGGTCTTACATCCACCTCCGCTTTCATGGCTCTGGGGCTCACGAATGTAGAGGGTTTAATATTTTCAGACCCCACTTCCTGAGTTTGACAGACCGTTCTTGTGTTATGATATATTTTATATGTCAAGTCCATAGAATAAAATGGCTTGCTGAACATGACGTCATGCCTGCCTGCCTCCCCAGTTCCTCCATCGAGACCACTTAGGCAGACAGGGAAGGACGGGGGCCCCCTTACCCCACCTCATGGCTCCCCCGAGCCTCCCCCATGCCCCGTGGGCCGCACGCCCCCGGGAACCACAGAAGGGTGCTGTGAACCTCAAGGCTCACCGACAGCAATGCCAGGGTCCGAGTTGGCCGTCTGCACCAGCTCCTTGCCCTGATGGCGAATGACCCAGTTGGGGTCTATCTGAGTGGTGCCCTTGGGGTCCAGGTGGACCATCTGGAAGTTCCTGAAGTCCGTCTCACTGATGGCGCTGTTTTCAGGACACACGTCATCGATGTCTGGGATACTGTCGTTGTCAAAGTCATCTTTGCAAGCGTCCCCACGCCCGTCACCTGCCAGCAGATAGCCAAGAACGAGAAGACATGGTAGATGGTGGGCTCCTGACCGGAGCGCTGTGCTTGCAACCAGACAGGCTTCCCGTGTCCTGCTGGAGTCCCCCACATGGCTCTGTGGTGACTCTCGGAGCCGCCCTCAGATCCCGGGTCCCCCACTCGCCGGTGAGTCACTTAGGCTCCGACGCCCACACCCAGTCTCTGGTCCCAAAGGCTGAGCCGCCCACACGTGTCCGGGGCCCGGAAGTCACCTTCTCACAGCTCCCCCAGACCCGAGCCCAGCGCGCACCTCACTGTCTACTCCAGACCCTCTCCCTCCCTCAAGACCCTGCCCCGAGGCAGCCCACCGGTTGGGGGCCACAGCCGGAAAACCGTTCCTTTTCCTGATAGTTCACACCCCATTTTTGTTTGCTTTGTCTTGAAAGATTAAATCCCCAACCCTCGCTGAGCCCAGACCCCTCCTCATCCCGCTTGTGATGGGCACCTCTCTGCGGAGACCACCAATGGCTTTGGTGCGGAGCCTGTGGCTGTGCTGGCGGGCGGGGTCCTTGCGCGGCCGCACGGGGGCGGGGCTCCTGCCTTCCGAAGGGGCAGGGCGCGCAGAGCTGCTCACTGGAGCTGGGCACCGATCTTCCAAAGAGGAATGGGGCACCTACCGTCTGAGTCCTCCTGGCCTGGGTTGGATACTAGCCGACAGTTGTCCCTGTCGTCTGGGACCCCGTCATTGTCATCGTCCGAGTCACAGGCGTCGCCTTGGCCATCGTGGTCGTGATCAGCCTGGTTGGCATTGGGGATGTAGGGGCAGTTGTCCTGGTTGTTCTGGTGGCCGTCATCATCGATGTCATCGTTGTCGTCACACTGGTCTCCTACAAGGTCGTTGTCCATGTCCGTCTGGGGGACAGAACAGGGACCTGGCTGAGCACCCACTGGGTGGACAGACTCCAGGCTGGACGCCACTGCAGACGTTGGGGCTGGGCTGCCTCCTGCCTCCGGTGAGCCCCCAAGTCTCAGGCCAGGGGCAGCACCTGGGCGACCCGGCTACATGGGCCCGCTTCCCAGAAAGAAGAGGGAAGAGTTAAGGCTGGGGAAGCAAGTGCCTCTGGGACGTCGTCAGCAACAGCACATTCCACCCGCGACAGCAGTGCCTTGTGTGCCGGGTCCTCCGGAGGTGTGTCTGGAGGAGAAGCCAGTCCCCACGCTTGCATCAGGGACACAGGCAGATGGAGGGCAGGCGCCCCGTTCCCCTCAGACAGGGGGGCGAGGCCCCCACGCGCGCGGCCGCCGTGGCCACCAAGATTGAAGCGCTGGGTTCAGTAAAGGTTTTCAATTAAAATTACTGAGAAGCCTGTGTTGTCCTTCCTGGCAGAGCTAACGGGGAGCCACAACGACACGTAGATCCACGGACGATGAGGTCCTGGGATGCCCTTCCCGCTCGCACACCCACCCGACCGCGCGCGATCCGTACCTGATCCGGGTTGTGCACCAGGGGGCAGTTGTCGCAGTGATCGCCCACGCCATCCCCGTCCGTGTCCCTCTGGTCGGTGTTGTACACGTAGGGACAGTTGTCCCGCTCATTGAAGACGTCTGCGGGTGTTCAGGGGAGACGGGAGCGTGCTGGCTTAGCACAAGCACAGAGCTTCCCCCCGCATTAAGGAACTTACAGATAAACTTCGATTTGGTAAAAACGGAGCTAAGGATACGGGAAAGTGTAAATATTATCAGGCTCCCGGAAGAATGTATGTCAGGTTTCCCATTAAAGCTCAGACTCCCTTGGTTGAAAACAGAGCCACTCCTGGAGGCTCCCAGATGATTTCACATGACGAAGAGCTGTCACACGTGTTCACATGGGTCACCTCTGAAATCTCCGTGGGGATTCTCTCCCCCAGACCCATTCCAGAAAGAGGCCCCGAGCCCCCCGGGAACTGAGCGGGGACTTGCTTCTACAGGGAGGGCCGTGCCGGAGGCGGAGGCTGGCAGGTGCGGCCCCTCCCAAGAACCCTGGAAGTGGGCACTGAGTCCCACAGCACCGGGGCCGTGAGACACGTGAGTTCGCGGCGGGCAGTGACAAGGCCGGCCGGCGGCACTGCTGAGTCGGGAGGAACACACGAGATGGGCCAAGATGCCTCTCGCCAGGGCCAGGCGGGGCCCGAGGGAGCAGGGCAGGGGCGGCGGGACGGCCCCCCAAGAATGGCTAGCACGTGCTCCAGCCACTGCTGGGACAGAGGTGCGAACCGGCCCAGCCTGCGGACGCCTGGTGGGCAGCGGGCAACTGCCGCCGCGGGGGGCATGGGCTCCTTTCCAGGGCAGTGGCCTCTCCGGCTGAATGCGACCTGCAGTGTCGGAGGCTCCTGCCACAGGGAGGCCGGCACCGCGGTCAGGTGTGTCTCCCCAGGTGCAGTTTGCCGAGGACACAGGACTGCACACTCGGGGCTCTGGCGGGGCACAGTCACACGTGTGAACAGGGAACACACGTGTGAAGGACACAGGGCACAGGACTAGGGGCCTGGGTCACGGAAGGAAGGTGCCACGTCCACACGAAGGGTGGTCCTGAGGCCGGCGGCCCTGGGGGCGGGGGAGGGGACCGGCCGGGGTGGGGGGGGGGTGGGCAGGGCTCCGCAGAGGACAGCGCGCGCCCGTTTCCCCTCGCAACAGCCCGCAGGTGCGGCCGCGGGACCGGCACCACGTCCTCAGCAGGGGCGGAACTGACCGTCTCCGTCGATGTCCACGGAGCACGCGTCGCCCTCGCCGTTGTGGTCCGTGTCGATCTGCGCTGGGTTGTGCACGTACGGGCAGTTGTCACAGCGGTCCCCAACCTCATCCTTGTCGTAGTCGAACTGGCGCGGGTTGAAGAGAAGCTGGCAGTTGTCCTGCGGAAAAGGCAAGGGGGGAGGTCGGGCGCCTGCGGGCGGCGAGCCGCTCACTCCGGGAGGCCCCACGGCCACCTCGCGGAGCCCTCAGCCCAGCGCGACGCTCTCCCGCCGTCCAGCCGCGTCCCAGTGACTTGTGCACCCGCCCGGCTGACGGGGAGAGACCTCCTTACAGCAGAGAGGACAGGCTGGGAACAGATCTGCCGCGGGCCTGAGACAGCGAGCAAGCGAGGGAGGGCCAGTGGGCCGGTGCGGGCAAGTGAGGCCTGTCCCTGCTGTGACTGTGAGGTCACCTGCCTGACAGTTTCCCCAGAAAGTGTGACCGCGCCGGGTTTCGGTGCGGGCGAGCCCCTCGGCACCCACAGGGGGCGGGCGGGCGCCCTGCAGGCAGATGCCCCCCCCCCCCCCGCACCGGCTGGGGCCCCACGTGCTGCACACGGCCGCGGAGTCCAGGCCCCGGCCAGTCCCGCGAGGGGACACGCTCCCCCCGCCCCCACCTTCTCGTCGTCCACGCCGTCATTGTCATCATCGCCGTCACAGGCGTCACCCGTGCCGTCCCGGTCAAAGTCTTCCTGCCCAGAATTCGGCAGCAGGGGGCAGTTGTCCTGCAATCAGAGGGCGCACGAGAGTCTTAGAGACACTCGGGGGGCAGGAGGGCACAGCCTCGGGCACAGAGCAGACTGCGTTGGGGTCACACGCTGTCCTCAGTGGGGGACACGCAGGCTTCTCCTCAGGTCCACCCCGGAGACGCCGAACCGATGCCCATCTTCCGGACCAGGGCAGCACACGTCCTCCGCCCAGGACCCCGCAGGAACCCGAGGACGGGGAGGGGCTGCCGCTCTGGAGGTGTGGGGGGCCCCCCAGCCCCCGAGACCCCGCCTCCGGGCGCCCCTCACAGAGCCACACCCACACGCCCCGCCCCCCTCAGCCCACAGGCCCGGGAGTCGGGCAGAGACATGGAGTCAGAAACCGAGGCCTGGAGCCCGTGATGTCCCCCTGCCTGGCGCACTTAGAAAAGTCACTGCTTCGACCAGCCCAGCTGTAATTCAGACCCGCGCTGCGGTGGTGAGGCGCGCGTTCCAACCGCGTTCGCCCTGGGCCTCGGAGGCTCCAGGCGGCCTCCAAGCAGACCACGGGGACCCCAGGTCCCAGGGAGGCACAGCCCGCGGGGCTGTCTGCAGCCCACGACTGGCTGGTGGCCCAGCTCCCCCAGCCCCACAAAGGTGGGCGGCACGTGAGTCTCTCCAGCAAGTTCCTGCCGGGGCGCAGGAGGCCGCGTGGGGCGGGGTGCCGCTGGGAGCCGAGGCGCACCCCAGCCCTTCAGTCCAGCACGCTGTCTGCAAACTGCCACCATGACCCAGAAGGGGAATTCCTAGAGAGTGAGGGGTGGGGGCTGGGGAACGGGGGTGGGGAGATAGGGAGTGGGGGGCAGCTGGAGGCGGAAGTCAGGGGCTGGGGGGAGCAGGGCAGCAGGCAGGAGCCAGGGGGGCGGGATCGCGGCCTCCCGAGCCCCAGCCCCCACCTTGACGCAGTGGTAGGTGGCGTTGGTGGCGCAGACCAGGTTCTTGTTGGGCCAGCCGTCCAGGTCCGAGTCCTCCCCGCAGATGAGCCCGTCACCGGCGTAGCCCGTCTGGCACTCACACTTGAACATGGGGTCGCTGAAGTGCCCCAGGTAGACGCACTCCGCGTGCTTGTGGCAGTTGTGCGTCTTGTCCTTGCACGGATTCTCAGGCTCACACACCTGCGGGAAGGGGGCCGGTGGTGAGGACACACCGAGACCCCCACCCCTCCCAGGCGGGTCTGAGGCGGGTGCTCAGGGCCAAGGGCAGGGGTGCAGGGCTCCCCCTCAGGTACCCCAGGGGCGGCCCCCAGAGCCTCGGAGCTGCGCTCTCTGCTCTCCAGAAGCAATCCTGAGGTCCAAGCCCGCAGGCGACCCTCCACCCTCATCCTGCCAGGCTCCCTGCAGAGAAGCTCAGGTGTGCCCCTCCCCCAGGGCTGGGCAGTCAGGGTGGTGGACAGGCTCCCACAGCCCTCCTCCTGCTTCCCCAGAGTCAGCACCCCCTGCCTCCTCCCCCAGGGAGGCTGCCTGGGATTCTCCGCCTGCCCCCAGTGCTCTGGGCTCTTCCCGACTGATTCACAGACTTTTCCCAGAACACGAGTGGCAGGTCACTCACCTGCTTGTCGGTCCTGGCCGCCTCCAGGCCGACGCCGAACGGCTGGGTCCCTTTGTAGCGCGGGGGGCACGGCAGGCAGTGGAAGCCGGGGTTGGTGTTGACGCAGCGGTGCGCTTTGCCCGCCGTGAAGCAGACGTCGGTGACGACGGCGCACTGCAGGATGAGCAGGTGTGAGCCCCGGCTCTGGCCCCAGCCCCGAGGGCACCCCTGCCCCGGGCCGGGCACCCACCTCGTCCAGGTCCTCACAGTGCGTGCCGTTGCCTAGGAAGCCCACGGGGCAGGCGCCGCAGGACCAGGACCCGTCCGGAAAGCTGCTGCACTCGGCTCCCGGGAAGCACGGGTTGGACAAGCAGCCGTCTGCGTAGGAGGACAGGGCGGGTCAGGGGGGCGGGCACACAGGGCAGGCACACAGGGTGGGCACACAGGGCGAGTCAGGGGGGCGGACACACAGGGCGGTCACCAGGGCACAGCCGCCTGCGCCCAGGAGACATGTGTCCAGCGCCCGGTTCGGTCGGGGAAACCGAGTCACTCAGGGATATGCTGGCGGCCCGTCAAACCGAGGGGACACGGGCGTTACATGCAGTTATCTCCGCCAGCATAGACCTAATCTCTCTCTTCTATATTTTCTGCTTTCCTATTTTTTATATTATGTTTTCTATGTTTATGTTTTTAACCAGAATAGAAGCGCAGCGGCTTTCTTAAAGGTCCATCTGACCGAAGCGTCCAGACCACAGGGACGCAGGCGGGTGGGCGTCCCGCCCTCACACCCACCTACAGGGCAGCTCCGTTTGTTGCACATCTGACGCTCCTGGACGTCCCCCACGCAGTCCTTGCCCCCGTGCTGGGGCTCGGGGCTGTTACAGACGCGCGTCCGCTCCCGGATCCCTCCGGCACAGGTGACGGTGCAGGCTGACCACGGGGACCAGGGGCTCCACCGGCCATCGACTGAGGGCAGAGAGCACAGAGGGTCAGCGCGGAGCCTGAGCTACCCGGGGGCTCCCAGGGGAGGAGCCGGGATGGAGCGGGGTTCCATACACAGCAGGGACACTGGGAAGAGCATCCTTTCCTGACCCCGAGCCCGGGGGTTACGCAGACAACAGGTTTCAGCTGGCTTTGTTTGCACCTCTGAGGGGAGACGTAGCAGGGAAAGCTGCCCGCACAGGCGCCTGCCAGGTGCCAGGCTCCTCCTACTGGGCAGCGTGGCAGCAGGAGGACCCACCCCCCCACCCCCCACGCTCCTTTTCCCCACCGTCTGTGCGCTTCGTGAACGGGGCTTCCGGAACAGGGTCCTGGCGCCCTGGGTCCCGGGTGGAGCTGGCTGCAGGCTCAGGGGGCCGTCTCCCAAGACCACCCCCCCATTCCATGCTGTCTACACGTCCCCCGGTAAAGGGCACGCTGTCGCATTTCCCAGGGTCCAGGCTGACCTGTCCCTTAGCTGTGGATTAGCAGCAGTTTAGCCGAGCTGGCTCACCGGCAGAGGCGCCCTCAGGCCAGCTCCCAGCCAGGGGCCGGCATGTCCCCACTGCCCAGTCCCCGCCCGGCTGGCCCCCCTGGAGCTGGGGCGGGTGGGCGTGGCCCGGCTGTCTGCAGGCCCCGCCCCCCCCGCCGGCCGCCCCCCCCCCCCCCGCTCACCGGGACATGGGACGCCCTGGCAGCTCTTGGTCTCCCGGCCGCTCCCCTTGCAGGTCTTGCCCCCCAGCTGCGGGACAGGCGAGTTGCAGAGCCGGATGCGCGTGATGTTGCCCATGCCGCAGGTCATGGAGCATGAGGACCACGGCGACCAGTGGCTCCAGCCCCCGTCCTGCCGGACTGGCACACACAGGAACACGGGGTGTCAGGGCGAGGTGGGGCCCGGCCACCCTGGCGCCTGCTCGCGGGCAGACCCGTCCCCACGGGCGACACTCACTGCGGCGGTCGCACTTGCCCAGGCTGCACGCCCGCGTCTGGATGGACGGCCCCGGGCAGCTGTTGCTGGTGACGTCACATGACCGTCCTCTCTGCTGGGTGCCCGACCCGCAGGTGGCCGAGCAGTGGGTCCACTCGGCCCACGGCGACCAGCCCTCCTCGCCGTCCAGCGCTGGCGGGAAGCACAAGGGGCCGTCAGGCCTCCCCCGCCCCGCCGGCACGGACCGCCCGTGGAGCGGCCCAGGGGGCAGAACCCGCGCGGGAGAGCAGGTCTGCCCCTCCCACGGCAGGGCGCCCGAGCTACACGGCGTCCACGCCTGGGTCGGGGCTCAGGGCCGCTCTCCCCGGCGGGACGGACGGCGTGTGGGGACAGCGCGGAGTATGATCGAGGCCAAGGGGCCCGCTGTGCGCGCTGCACCGCTGTGGTCGCCCGCGCGGGGAGGGGGCTGTGGACCTCTCCGGCTGGCTACGAGAGTCCGGAATCACAATGGCGCCGGGCTTTATTGGACCTGCTGGGACTTAGCCTGCTTCCGTTTCAGCGTCTGCTGAGTTACACGTGGTAATGAAATTTTTCCACTGAAACGGAAGGTCGCCAAATTTAGTGTCAAATAATTTAAATCAGGACAATTTAAATAAAAAGACAACTTCCTGGGAAGGAAGGCTTCAGAGGGAATTATACCCCACAAGGAAGAGAAGACAGTGACTGATGTGAGCCCTCCGGGGGCCGAAGAGGCAGGTTTCCGGCCCTCGAGCTCAGCTCTGGGCTCCTGAGCCGAGCTGGGGTCAAGTGCTCTGGATCCGGAGACAGACCCGCCGCGGTCACCGCCAGACCCCTCCTCCCGTGCGCTGCGGCCGCACACCCTCCCGCAGGCCGAGACCCTGTGTGACGCACATCCACCCGACAGCCGCACCACGCGCTCCCACAGACCAGTGCGGGGGGTCATCACCCCACCTTCTAGAGACCCTGAGTCTGAAGTCACAGACGGGGACGGCCTGAGCCTGTCCGCAGGGCCCCTCTCCAGCCGCTGCCTGAGGGCCTGCCAGGAGGGAAGGGGCGGGAGGCACCGTGTGCCTCAGGTCCCGGCCTCGTGACCTCGGCCTTGGGCCTCAGGTCAGGCAGGTGAGGATGGGAACAGGCGGAGACGAGGCGGGCTGCGTTCCCGTTGGGGGGGGGGGGGTGGCCGGCGCTTGGCCGGCGCTCACACGGGGAAGGAGGGAAAGAGAGGCCCCAGGACCGCGGACTCTGCTCGGGTGGACCCTGAGCAAAAGTGGGGCCGCTGTCCCAGACCAGCTCCTCATGGGGGCCTGGGGGTGTGAGTGTGCGGCCCCCTCCCGCCCCCCAGGACGCAGGGGTCACTGGGGCGACACTCTGCCGGGCCTCGCTCCCCGTGTGGTATGGGCTGCCAGCGGCGGGTCACCGCGGCCGCTGACTGAGGGCCAGCACTCAGCACTTGGTGCCCGCTCCTTGGCCTCCGCACCCGGCTGCCTCCCTGCCAGGCGCCAGACAGGACCCTGCACTCGGAGGTCATGGGTGTGGAACTGGCCCTCCCGACCTCCCGCCCGCCCTGCTCGGCCGCCTGCGGGTCACTGGGAGACAGCCCGGTGGAGGTAGTAAGTGGACGGCGCCCGCGCCCCTCGGGCACTCACAGTTGAGGCAGGAAGGGCAGCATTCTCCCTCCATGAAGGACGGGTTGGCACAGGTCGCTGGAGGGCAGGTGATTTGGTGGCAAACGGTTTTAAATTTCTGCAAGCAGAGAAAGGCGTCTGTGTGACCCTGGTCTCCAAGAACTGGCGTCAATGCGAGGGCGGTGCTGGAGGCCCAGGAGGGTGCTGTCCCCATGCAGACCCCGCAGACCCTGGGAATAGAGGGGGGCCTTCCGCGCCCTGCGAGCCGGAGGACCAGGCCCCACCTCCGAGGCCGCCATCGTGAGAACGGGGTGCGTTGGCCAAGGGAGGCGGCTAAGTTACCTCCCGACCTCTGTGTGGGCGGTGACCTGCACCCCAGACCCGCCAGAGCGGCCTGGAGCGGCGCACACCTGGCCGGTCCAGTCACCTCCGGGGGCTTGTTCTTGTGTGCGGGGCCGTAGGTGGGCCGGACGGTCAGTGCCCCGTGCCCGCCCTCCCATCAGCTGTCCCTCGCACCTGCGTGTGCATTGGTGGCCGGCTGGCGGGGACACGGGGAAGGCCGCCCCCCGCCCCTGGGCCTCACCCTGCAGGTGCCCCTGCGGCCCCCCGCCCCTGGGCCTCACCCTGCAGGTGCCCCTGCCGCCCCCCCGCCCCTGGGCCTCACCCTGCAGGTGCTCCTGCCACCCCCCGCCCCTGGGCCTCACCCTGCAGGTGCCCCTGCCGCCCCCCGCCCCTGGGCCTCACCCTGCAGGCGCCCCTGCCGCCCTCTGCCCCTGGGCCTCACCCTGCAGGTGCCCCTGCCGCCCCCCGCCCCTGGGCCTCACCCTGCAGGTGCCCCTGCCACCCCTGGGCCTCACCCTGCAGGTGCCCCTGCCGCCCCCCGCCCCTGGGCCTCACCCTGCAGGTGCACTTGGTGCAGCTGTCCACCACCCAGGTCTCATTCTCCGCGAAGAGCCGGCCGTCCTGCCAGCAGGCGGACACGTTCCTGGTCCTGGGCGGGCCGCCGATGAGCTCCCACAGCACCTGGTTGTCGCTGGACTGGAAGATGGAGGGGCGCATTTACCTGCAGGTGGAGGCGAGCCCCCCACGCTCACAGGCGGGGGAGGAGGCGCCCCCCCACGGGAAGGGCACCCGCAGGCTGGGGCAGCACCGCCGCCATGTGGCTGGCCCTGCGGGAGGAGACCCCAGTCTACTTGAGGCCTCACCACGCAGGTCACATCGCAGCGACCCAGGGTCCCCGATGGCCTCTGTCCCCCGCCTCCGAACCCCTACCTTGTCCTCCCACAAATGGTGGGTGCTCAGCCGGAGGCAGTAAGTGTGGGCAGTGGTAATGTTTGAACTCCTACCCCCATTCCTGCTGGAAAATTCCAGAAGGGGCCCAGCCTCCTCTGGGTGCTGCCCGAGCAGCGTCCTGGCTGTACCCTCCACTGCCCTCGGAGTGGGGGTGATCGGGTCCCACCCCTCCTGGGCCCCTGCCGTGGGGCAGAGGGTGCAGATGGGCATCCACAGAGCAGCTCCGTGTCACCGCCAGGGCGTGAGGCGACCCCAGACCTGCAGACCCTCTGCCACTCTTCCCCGCAGCCCCGGTCACTTCTGTTAGGCACCGTGTGTTCCTGTCCCCCGGGCCCAGCTGAGGGCCCGTCTCGCAGTCATGCAGCGCTGGGAACGTGGCTCCTGTCAGCGCCCTTTGCTAAACCTGAAGGGACCCGAGACGCCATCCTCCTCTATGTCCCCTTACGTCCCGGACACGTGGCCAGTCCTGCCACACCCGTCCTGCTCAGGCTTGGGGACACGAGCATCCCCAGATATTGGCCGTCCCGGAGGGCATGGGGCCACGGGCACCCATCCTTCAGAGTCCTCCGCCCGCCCGCCTGCACTGCGCCCTGCGCTGGGCCAAACGCCCCATCAGTGCGTCAGAGGGGGCGTCCGGAGGCCGCGCCTGAGAGCGGACAGGCCGCGAGGCACCCACCACTTTCCGCAGGTTCTCGTGCAGCTGGTTCACGATGACGTGCAGCCCCGACAGCTCGGTGACCATGGTGCCCAGCTCCTCGCACGAGCGCGCGCACACCTCCGGCCTCCTGGGAGTGCCCGGGCCCGCGTACTCGGCGCCCACCTGTGGGCTCAGGTGCAGCGTGTCCGTGTTCTCGCTGATGGCGTTGGCTTCGGCTGCGGGAAGCAAGAGGTGAGGTGGGCGTGGCCTGGCGACAGGGCGGCAGTGCCCCTGGGGAGCCCCGCCACGCAGATGTGGGCTCGGGACGGGGCTGGGACTCCGCACCCGCGTGTGACTGAGGGGGGCCACCTCCTTCCCTGACAGATGGAGAGGTGGACAGCCTCAGAAGAAGACGAGGCCTCCGTGGGGGACCCCCAGTGGCTGGAGCAGAGCGGGCGTCCCCACGCCTGTGACGGGTGGGGGGGCGGGAAGCTCCCAGCTCCCGGGTGTGCGGGTCCCAGAGCCACACCTGTGCATCAGAGACATCACACCCTCCGTGTTCCTGTCACTCTGGTTGTAAGAGAATGATTTATCTTGTCCTGATTTACAGCTGGCACGGAGAAGGGCCTCAGTGCAAATAAGTCACAACGTGAACCCTGTTGGGAGCCTCAGCCCGGTGGGCCCACAGGCGCTCATGCCTGGCGCACTCGGACCCCTGAGCCTCAGCTTCTCTACGGGAAAATGTACAAGCCCGTCTCCAAGGTGTTTTGAAGGTTCAAGGACACACAGGGTTTAAAGAGCCCCACAGAGTGAACTTCATAAAGTAAATGCTCAAGAAAACGTAGGCAACTTGTGGCTGGAGGTGAATTCAAACTGTAACAGACAGTGTGGGATCATCTGTCAGTGGTTCAGGCAGCGAGGATGTTTTCAGGACAGCGCTGTGTCACGGCCACCGAGAGCGAAGAGAACCTCCCAGTGTGGCCGGACAGACACCCTGCTGTCCCCACGGGGACGACCCTCACCCACTAATGGACAGGAAAGACGCCTGTGATGACGTTACGATGCAGGGATTGGTGTTTGGGCTGTAAAGCTGATTATCTTGTATTATTAAAACATGTTCAAAAATCACTCCGCTGGGGCAGTGTATCATTTTCAGATGTCAACGTGTCTAAGTTGGCCAGCGAAGTCCTTCAAAGACAGTGACGGTACTTCATTACGGTATTTCTCTTAAGTCCCCACCAGGCCCCCCGTACGTATGCACATGCACACATGCACACACGCACACACACGTGCACACACACGTGCACACACACGTACACATGCACACAAATAAATGTACAGACACACTCACAGGTGCAGACGCATGCTCACGCACACACACATGCACACAGCCACGGCACACACATGTACTCAGGCACACACGTACACACACATGCACACAGACACACACGTGTACTGACGCACACTCACACACATGCACACACACACTCCCCTCATAGTGGAAATCCATCCAAGACAAGAAATGAAATATGAAACACACTATTCAAAACACACCTACCTCCTTGACTTTGCTGACAGCCTTTCTTGCTTAGAACGTCCTCCACGGAATTCTCGAACACCAGGTAGACGTTCTGCAGCAGCCCCTGGGGTGACGGGAGGAGAGGGCGAGAGCAGCGTCAAGCACCGAGCGCCGGGCGCCAGGCTACACGACGACGTGAAAACCTCGACGCATCTTAAAGGGGCGAGAACGTGTGTCTTTGCGCCTCTGCATGCATCACGCAGGAACGCCGTCGTGGGTCAGCCTGGTGTCTGACAGCCTCGGAGGGGCACACGGGCCAGACGTGGACAATGGGTCTCACAGATGAGCGTGGCTTGCGTGCCGTGAGTGCCAGCGGCCACACGGCAGGGCCACTGGAGCTCCCGGATGGCCCCCGGGGGTCAGCTCAGCAAGCAGGTGAGGATGCCCGCCTTGTACTCAAATAACTGAATTTAAATGCATGTTTATCTCCCAAGAAGACACATGATGAGGTATCAACACTGCCCTGTAGGTACTAAATCCATGTGGTTTTAGAAAGATCTTCCAAAAAATATTTTAACATGAATGTATTTTAAGATGAACATGGAATTGTCCCCTCATAAATCAACAGCCCTTTTCTTCGAAAGCATGGGTGTTAATCTGCTCCCCTAGCAGCTCAGAGCTAAAAGAGGAGTCTGGAGTTCACCAGAACATTCCGAGGGGGATGATTCCTCCTCCATCAAATCCACCTTCAGTTGGGAAAATAATGACCATTTGCCCAGGTTAGAAGGCACACCTGGGCAATGTGGTCTGCTTACTTGTGGTTTAGAAAGGCACGTGTGCACTGTGTGTGCCTGTGTGTGTGCATGGTGCTGTCCGTGGAGTGCGGGTGTGCAAACGTGCGTGAGCACAGTGTTTGTGTGCATGTGTCTATGATTGGGTTGTGAGTGCACATCTGTGTGTGCTCTGTGTGTGCGTTTGCATGGTATGGTCCATGTAGGTGTGTGTGGCTGGCACACATGTGTACACGTGTGTGATTGCATGTGGGAGTGCATGCACATCTCTGTGTGTGCATGTGTGTGCCTGTGCTTGTATGGTGCTGTCTGTGGCGTGTAGGTGTGCAAACATGAGCACGTGTATAGTATTTGTGTGCACATGTGTGTGATTGGGTATGTACGTGTGTGCATATCTGTGTGTGCATGTGGTGCGTGTGCACACATGATATTTGTGTGTGCTCTGTGTGTGCCTGTATGTGTGTATGTTGCTGTCCATGAGAGTGTGCTGTGTATACACACGTGCACGTGTACAGTGTTTGTGTGCATACACATGTGGTTGGGTGTGAGTGCATGCACATCTGTGTTTGCATGTACACATGTGACATTTGTGTGTGGTCTGTGTGTGCATGCGTGTGCAGGTGCATGTGTGTGGTATTGTCCGTGTGGGTGTGCAAACATGTGCATGTGTACTGTATTTGTGCACACAGGTGTGTGATTGTGTATGTGCACATCTGGGCATATGTGCATGTCCACATGTGACATTTGTGTGTGGTCTGTGTGTGCATGTGTGTGCGTGTGCATGTGTGTGGTATTGTCCATGTGGGTGTGCAAACATGTGCATGTGTACAGTGTGTGTGCACACAGGTGTGTGATTATGTGTATGCACATCTGTGTGTATGGAGGAGGAGGTGGACAGAGGGAGGAGGCAGTCCAAGGGAGGAGGCAGTCAGAGGAGGAGGAGGTGGACAGAGGGAGGAGGCAGTCAGAGGAGGAGGGAGTCAGAGGAGGAGGAGGTGGACAGAGGGAGGAGGTGGACAGAGGGAGGAGGCAGTCAGAGGAGGAGGGAGTCAGAGGAGGAGGAGGTGGACAGAGGGAGGAGGTGTATGTGCATGTCCACACGTGACATTTGTGTGTGCTCTGTGTGTGAAGGTGTGTGCGTGTGCATGTGTGTGGTATTGTCCGTGTAGGTGTGTGCACACGTGTGCACGTGTACAGTACTTGTGCACACATGTGTGCGGTTGGGTGTGTACACGTGTGTGCGTGTGCACATGCTGATGTGTGGGACCCCGCCCATGTCTGTGGGGTCTGACCTCGCCCAGCGCAGGCATCACGTTAAGATGCCAGGCGGCCCCAGCCCAGCCCCCATGCCCCCGCCTGGCGCCCGGCCGGGGCCCACAGCACGCACCCGGAAGTGGTTGTCTCGGGCCGAGCCCTTGGCCACGTACATCCTGCTCTTCTCCGTCCGCAGCTGCTCATAGAAGGGCTCGTCCAGCGTGAAGCTGTCGATCAGGTCGCAGCCCACGTACAAGCTGTAGGTCTCCCCTGTCACCTGCACGGTGACGTTCTTCCACTGGGAGTCGGCCAGGCCCACGTCCTCCAGGGAGATGACGTGCTGAGCGCCGTCCGTCCAGTAGGTGAGGTCCAGCGTGTCTGCCGGGCCGTTGGACACGATCTCGAATTGCCTCTGGGAGGCGCCGGGGCCCTCCAGAGCCAGGAGCGTGCCCCGGGACTTGGGGTCCTGCTTCAGGCTGGCCGTGAGGAAGAAGCCCTCTTTCTGCCGTGCGATCTTGGCGATCTTGCTCAGGGAATCGGCGCTCACCGGCGGGATGTAGTCAAAGCGGACAAACCGGTAGGCCGGCACGCTGGGGTCGGGGCCCCGGAACTGCTTGGCCCCGATGGTCTTCCGGTTTATGTTGCTGATGCTGAAAAGGTTGAAGGCAGTGTCCTCGTCCGGGTCACCAGCTGCCCGTGGGGACAGAGCAGGCAGGTTACCACAGGCGTGGACCAGGAGGGCCGGAGACTTAACCAGGCCTCAGCGGCCCCTTCCCCCGGGGTTCTGGTGGCAGCCTCTCTCCCTGGGCAGCTCCCCGGCGTGGGGCCCCGAGTTGGCCGCCGCCCCACAGAACTCCTTCCATCCGTGACCTTCCGGGGGCGAGCGCCAGAGGGTAAACCCGGCGCTGCGTCTGGATCAGCCGGCGCCCTCCGCAGCCAGGCCCCCTCGAGGGAGGCGGCGTGCCCTGAGCTGGTCTCTGGCGCACCTTCCGGAACCCGTCCCACACCGGGCTCTCTGCTGCTCTCCCGCCCAGATCTGAGGCTTAGGTTCAGCCCCGTCTCTACCATCTGATTGCCCAGGAGAAAATTCCTGCAAAAGCAAAGGGTCTGTGTCCTTGCTCTGCTGCTTTCTCACAGAGGCCCTCCGACGCACATAAGTTACACTAGGGTCTCTCGTTTGCTCCTCTGCCCTCACTAAGTGCCCAGGGAAGGCTCTGGGACAGCGCGGGGGCTCAGTCTGCAAATAGATGGTGGTACGTCACCATCGGAATGACTGGACCTTCCCAAAACATAACAGTGTAAATAACTCAGAGTATTTCATGGACAGGAAGTTTAAACCACACGTGGCCTTTCACTCCTGCGTGGTGACTCCCAGCGTGCCGTCCAGGGAGGGTGATGGGAGCACGCCTTCCACACCTGGGTGGAGCTGCTTGGAAATATGTCAAAAATCCTTAAAATAATTAAAAGCCCTGACTCAGCAACTTTCCTTTTGGAACTTGTTCTGAGGACATCATCTCAGATACTAGGAGAGAGTTATTCACAACCAGATTCCTTGGGGCGTGGCTTACACTGGTAATAACGGGGCAATACCGTGGATGGGATTGTTCTAGAAAACAGCAGGGTCTATCTTCTGATGGAATATTATTCAGTCATTAAAAGCCATATTGTATGAGAATAAATACATGGGAAAACATTGATGATGTATTTTCAAGTAGAAAAAAAAGTGGGAAAAAGAGAAGTTATAACACCAAGCCTTCCAGTGTTAGACATTTGGCGAAAAATAAAAGAGCTGACTGTCCATGGCCAACGTTGTGTCTCTGGATGAAAGAGCATTTTTCTCTAATACCTAGATTTTCCAAGAGAAATAATTTCCGATTGGGCCCCTTGATTTTGGCTCAGGTCGTGATCTCGTGGTTTGTGAGATCGAGCCCCGCGTCAGGCTCTGTGCTGCCAGTGCTCTCTCCCTCTCAATCTGTCCCTCCCCTCACTCATGTGCATGCGCTCGCTCTCTAAATAAATAAACAAACAAACTTAACAAAAAGATTTAAAAATAAGAAATAAATTTCTAGGATGTGGACTCAAAAGTAAATGTTCATTTAAAAGGAAGTTCTGAATGTTCTAACCTCGTAGGAACCGCAGCCGCGGCCTTACCCTGTGGGGCGCGACTGGCCCCAACAAGCCGGGCGCGGTCCACACTCACCTTGCGCACCGGATGCGGCCCAGAGGGCGAGCAGGACCAGGTTCCAGAGCATCCTGTCTTCGGCTGCGGGACCCTGTGGACAAGCCAGGCCCAGGTTACGCAGGCACACGCTACCCAGCGATCGCCAACAGTTTCCAGAGTCAGTCAGTCCTCATTCACCTGAACGTTTATAGTTTGTGCAGCGAAATAAAAAATAAGTGGATTTGTGGGATATAAAAGTCAGACAAGAAATGAGCTTTCCAAGTGGGGCTCTTCCGACCCGAGCTCCTGTCTGCTGGGTGAGCCTTTGCTGGCGGAGCAGGCACTGGTCCCAGTCCCCATATTCACATCATCTAATCTCATGGTGACCCAGGAGGCAAATACTATTCCTATTATCCCCATTTTGCAGAAGGGTAAGTGAAGGTTTGGAAAAGTTAAGTGGTGCTGGCCCCGAGCAAGGCCGCTGCTGAGGAGTGTGGCCAGGACTGAAACCCAGGAACTGTGAACTTGGAAACATACCAGCACCATGGAGAGAATAATCTACGAAGGCATCGCTGGGTCAATGGCCAAGAAGAAAGCACTGGGCCGAACGTAAACAGAACGAGCCTTGACTGTGTGCAGGAGAAATAAACTGAGCTCGGTGTGTCCGGACCACAGGGAAACATAGCATTCTCCTTAGCAATCACTTTTCTTCGGCCGCCCTCTTTTCCTGCAGGCCTGTTTTTCCGTTCTTGAGGATTTTCAGTTGGCATGCTTCCGGCCAGCAGACGCCGGGCCGGGAGTCAGGAGGCCTGGACGGAGGCCCGCTCCGCCGTTAACCCCTGCCCCGCCTCGGAGCTCCCGCGCCGTCAGCGCCAGGGGCGCGTGGGGCGCAGGGGTCCCTCCGGGCGGTGGGCGGCATCCTGCTCCGAAGCCAAGCCAAACTGAGACCCCAACCCTCCCGTCAGAGGACGCAAAGCTCATTGGCTTCTTGGGGCTGCAGAGACCCTGAGGAGTGTCCCTGCAGAAGCATCTGGGAAGCTGGAAACGGTTCCTTCCCGGGGCCGGCGGAATGTTCCCAGGAGAAGGGGCCGCTCCGCAGGCCCCCAGGCCGCTCCGGAGCCCGGGCTCCTGCCGCGCACAACCTCTCCACAAACAAGGCTCACGCCAGCTTGCTGTCACATGGCCCCTCGCGGGGCCGGCCCCAGCAGGCAAGCCCCGGGCTGGCTGGCTCCGAGCCGCGCGGCCCCGCTTCCCTGCCTCAGTTTCCTCACCTGCACCATGAAGGACAGATGTTTGAAGCCTGTGCCCCACAGGGTCGCTGTGAGAAGTGAGTTCAGTGAGTTGATACCGTAAAGGTTCACGCCGCACTCTGGGCTCGTGGTTCTCCCCCCGACCACTTCTCCCGTGGCCCCTTTGGTGGGGTTGCAATGCTGCGCGTGGGGTCCTCAGGGGACGGAGCTGCGCGTGCGAGCACCGAGGTGCTCGGGGTCACACCTGGGGCCCGGTGCGCGCCGCAGACGTGGTTTAGGAGGACGCGGGCCAGCACGTCTGGAACGCCTCCCCTGCGTCCCCACCAGATGCGTGCTGTCTGTCCCTGCAGACGGAGGCGACCGCTGGCTCTGGAAAACCGGTCTCCGTCCAAAATGTGCTTTTTCCAGTTCCGGGGACCCAGCTTCCCGAGCGTCAGCCCAAACAGTGAGCCGAACTCCGTTCTAACAAACCACACCGTCCGCCGCTGAAAGCGCTGGTCACCCAGGACCCAGCCTCTGCTGTCGGGCACGTGAGACACGGGGACCCGCGGTGTCTGGGGGGACTGTGACAGCAGGGCTGGGACCCGCCGGGCCGTGTCCCCGGCAGCACCCAGCCGTGCCCATCTTTCGCCCGCAGCCGGGCACACAGACGCACACTCTCAGTGTGTGTCTAAGGCTCCATTTTCTCCAAAGACTTTCTCCGGCCGAATGTGATGGGAACTGGCACCGAGGTGTTAAAACCCGTTCACAAGAGCCGTCCAAGAACAGTAAGAGAGAGCTGGGCGGCCCCTCCCTCAGGACGGCTCCGCGGCCCCTCTGGGCCCCCTGTCCCCGGTGCGCAGCCACAGCCGGGGGGGGGGGACCCCAGGCTCCTCCCAGACCCACCTTGTATACTTTTCATTCCTGACATTCAAACCCACTTCTCACTGTTAGTGATGCTCAGGGTGGGGGGTCTGTGACCGCCCTGGTGACTATCTTCACTTTCTCAGGAGGACTTTCCTCTGCCGCCCTCCTCGGGGTTCCCCCTTCAGTGACAAACACGGCTGAAGACACAGGCGTGCGCCCGGGCCACAGGCAGGTACACTCAGGGAAGTCACAAGGACGTGGGACCGGACCGCTGCCCAGGAAGCTGGCGGCGCGGCCGCCGCAGACACAGCGCTTCCAAGGGACTCGCTTGCGCCCCCCTCCCCCAGCGTGAGGACCCCAAGCAGAGGACCCCCCCAGAGATTGATTTGCCGCTTTCTCCTCCTCCCTCCTCAGAAACCAAAACAGCCTTTCCTGAAAATCACAGTACAATGCAATGATGTTCCAGTCATTTTCCTACAGTAAGTGTGTGAGCGCTCACCTGGGCGTGACGGCTGTGCGGGGGCGGCCGGGCTGGGGACCGAGCCGGAGCGCCGGGTCCTGCGAGCAGCAGCGGGGTCAGCGCCGCACTGGCCGCCAGGCAGCAGGCTCCCCCTTATAGCTCCGGGCTCCTGGGTGGCGCTGTCAGTCACGCCGGGAGGGAGCGCTGCGTCCTTCGAAGGAGTGACCTAACCCCCTCCGATCCCGTTCGCTCTC
>PISW01011913.1:0-15780 GCA_004023785.1 Mungos mungo
GATTTCCAATAGATAAGTTTTACAATTTTAGCCACAGGCACTCATGGTGTCATAGATATTTTTACAAAACCTCAGGTCTAGCCTCAAGGAAGCATCCTTTAACCAAGAGGCAAACAGCATTCTTTAGTAAAGGTCAGTTTTTTATGAGTAAGGGTCATTAGGCCATTTATAACTCTAAGAGAAAGTTCCCAGAAAAACAAGTTCTCAGGAGATATGCTTGCTCTCATAGTCCCAAAGATGACGGATACATTTTATCGCAGTAGTGACTCTCACAAAGGCATTCAGGCCCAGAAGGTATTCAGTTATCCGTATTGCTTAGGGGAAAGTTATGTGTTGCATTAGGGTGTATCTAGTTTACTTGCTTATTTTTTCCCTGACCAGGTGCGGTCACATCTCAGGGACAGGGTTGGGGGACAGTCAGCTCCTGATATTAATCAGCAAAGTATTTTGAGGTTTGGTGCTCAAGCAGAAATGAAAACTTCAAGAGGGCAGATTTTGGGAGCTATCTGGGGACAAGAGACCATGCAAACTTGCTGTACCCTCACCAGGAATTTTCACTCTACTGGTGAGTTCAAAATAGCTCCCAATAAGGGGAGACAAATATCTCTACAGAAAAACTATAAAGACCTCTATTAGACTGTATCCTGCATTGCAATGCTCAATATACAACTATCTTTGCTTCCAAAATTGATAAATGGAGTAAATGATTTTCTAAACAAAATTCTAACCTTACTTTGTGGAACTCGGTGTGATTATTCTAACATTTACATAAGTGTGTTTCTCTTGCAGAAAAACAAAAGAATGAGACTTGTTCTGACAAAAATACAGAAACTAGTGGCATCAAGGTGAAATCATTGCAGGATCAGGAAGAGAGAGAAAGACCAGCGGCAGAAAATAAGGAGCCTGACTTTTTCCCATTACATAACATGTGGCCAAGTGGGCTCCAGCATCTGTGGACACACAAGGGGCTATGGAACTGAACTATCTGAGTGCACATATATTTAAAAATTAAAATCTTACATTTAATCATATAGTGAATAAAAAACAACATAAGAATTAAGGAGAAACATGACAGTGAAAACTTTATACCTTGTGGAAGACAACACAGGATTGTGTCGCAACCTTGGTGGTAGACAAGATTTCCTCAAAAAAACTTAAAAAGGAATAGTCATAATGAATGATTGATAATTCTGTTGTAGGCTAGCTTATAGAATGTAACAGGTTTAATTTCCTCTGGAATGTAAGGGATTAACTTCTTCTGGAATGTAATGGGTTAACTTACTGAATGTTTTGTTGCAAACTGTTCCCCTACACTTTTTCTATGGTCTGATCAAGGCCACAACTACAGAAAATTGCTTAGTCACTGCCCCATTCTGATTGGTCCTTATTGTCCCACTGTGATTTGGTCATTAGAAAAGCAAAGAACAAACGTGATAGGTTCCCATCAAAACTGGTGATCGATCGGCACTTACAATGTAATTGGTTAACACAGAATCCTATGTATGCCTATACAATCTCAATGTATCCATTGGGGCCATTCTCTGCTCCTTATCAATTGGAGTTCAGGTGTGGCCCAGCCATGAATAAAGTTTTGCCTCACCTCAATTTGGCTTTGGTGGTCTCTTCAACATCAGGCTACAATAGATAGAGGTTCCACTGAGATCTGAAGACCACCTCAAATCTGGAGCCTGAAGCGGAAAAGCTAGGGGAGTGCTTCCTCTGGAGAAATATTCCTCGGTCCCTGCCTTCCATCCTCAGACTTGGCTTAAGTAAGGTATGTGAGGCAGCGCAAATTGTCTGTCTTCTGTTTTGTTTTCTGTTTTTCTGGCCAAATTTGGTTTGTAGCTTGGAGGGAAGGTTGAACTCAGCTTACTTCCCCCAGGTGCTGGTGTTTGGAGGAGATGTCCCCAGCACCATTTGGGTCTTGGCATTTGGGGCCTTCGGGCCATTTGGGGCTTTTGAGACATATGGATTGCCAGACCATTTAGGTTGGGTACTGATCACCCTGACCATTTGTTTTGTTCTGTGTATCCTGTTGTCTCTGGTGACCCAATGTTTAACCTCTGTCATGGGTCAGTCTCTGTCCAAGTCTTGTTCCACACTTGATTGTATGTTGAAGACCTTCTCTGGTTACAGGAAAAAGAGGAAAAACTATGGCTTTAACTTAAAGCCAGCCTGACTTCTACCCGAAGTCACTAGACTTGTAGACGGGCTAGACATACTTCCTGAACTAGCCCCCAGAGGGGTCCTGTAATCTTAACCTTGTTTTTTCTGCCTTCACCTTTCTGTTCCTGCACCTACCTGGACATGATATGCTTCATTGCCTTCTCCTCCCACCCTGAAGGCAAGGGGCAAAAATGCACTCCCAGGGACATCTAGGCCTTGGGAGACAGGGAGACACCCTTGTCTTTTCTGCCACCCTGAAAATGGCGCCAGTAATCTGTGAGAGTCACCTGTGTAAACCTCTGGAGGTAAGCTAGTTTATCATCTGAATTTTAAATGCACATGTGCTTTTGTCTGGGGTATTAAGTGGAAGGTTAAAAAACACCACTTCCCACCCCAGGGCCACCAAGACGACAATTGGACCCTTTAGTAAACCTGCAAACTTGTTCTGTGGCCACTTCTGTACCTGTTTTATCCTGTTGCCATGTAGTTAGTTTTGATTTTGTCTGTAGAAATTCTATGGGGTTGAGACTTTGCAAAAAAGGAAACTTTCTTGGTTTGGCTGAAATAAACTCAGACTAAAGAGGATGCTAACTTTTTCCATGCCTTGGCCTAATAATTATGAGGACTTCTCCCTCATTCATTTCCCACCTCAATGGTTATAATGGGAACCTCAGAACGCAGAGTTTAAGGAAATAGTCCCATGCAGCTGCCAAAACAAATTTTGTTTTGAGGAAGTTCCTTGTCTTCTCCAGACTGACATGAACTGCCTGATTTTATTGGTTAAAATAAGAAAAAGGAAATCTGAAATCTGCTTCTCTCTCTGAGCTGACTAAAATTTAAACTGGGAATTTTTTTCTCTGCCTCCAACTAATGCCTCTCCTTTTTTGCTCCTCCCTCCACCCTAAGTGTTGCAACCAAAACCACAGAAATTAGATTTCTCCTGCCAACTTTCTAGGTTGAAATTAACTATAGGAAACAAAGTATCTTAAGTGGGTTCAAGTAAAACTCAGGGTTTAAATATGTAGGCTTGGGAGAATGACTTAAAGTAATGGTTAATTATGTCTGTCTCAGTATAGTTCTGGAAGTTCTTGCTTGCATAATAAATTGAGATTGAATTCATTGGTTGTCTGAGAAGATAAGAAACTGAGTCACTAATTGCTAGATGTAGGTCTCTGCTTTTGACTTGTTGTAAAAAAAAAAAAACCTGAGGATATTTAAAACTGTTAAAAACCTGCTTTGTACTTAATTGCTCATAAATTTATCATCTAGGAAAACTCTGGTATAAACACTTATCATTTGGTTACCAAAACCCTCAATTGGAAATTAAGGTTTCCTAAAAGTTAACATTCTGCTAAACATACTTCAGATTGATGGAAAATAAGAAAAGCAACTTTGTATGCAGGAAAAAGGAGGAATATGAAGGAAAGATATAAGGAAGGAAATTGCATTTTTGTGGAAGGTAAAAGAAAGCAATTTTGCCTGAAATAAGACTGGTTGTTTGGAAAGAAATGGTTTAGGACAAAGTTTAGAGGCAAAGGCAAAGGGAAGTTGTAGAAGGTTCATGAAGGGAAATCTTTGGAAAGGAATTTTATGTGTGCTCGGGATGGACTAGCGTTGAAAATGAAGGGAATTTTAAAAGTACACTGGTATAAGGCTGAAACTCTGCTTTTTCCCCCTGTTTGAAAGACAAAGTTATCTTGGATTGTTGATCTGCTCTTGATAATACAATGTAAGCAAAGGTTTTTCTCTTTTGGCAAATGAGAAAACCAAAGCTTCGGGTGTCATTTTTGTCAGGTCTTTGATTGCTTAATTACAACTTCTCAAGGTAAAAGAAACTAGGTTTTGCTAATCACTATATAATGCTATATATTTGCCTTTGGGATCTTTTATTGCCACTTTGGTTTAATAAATTGAGTCTTCAGATTTGTGATAACCTGTAATTCTACTTCCCAGTACTTAAATGGTAAAGAAGTCTTTTGACCAATTAGGGCTTTTATTTGGGATGCCAAGTTATTCGGAAAAGCACTATTGTACAATGATAAACCTTATATTGTATTATATGGATAAATGCTGCAACTGCTCAAATATGTATTCGATTTCTGAAGTCTTAATGTTTAGGTATAAGGTCATTACTTAGTACTCTGATTACTGAAAGTGTTAAAGTGTCAAAAATTTCTTGTCATTGTTCATTTCTGAGATTTTGTCACAAGACGTGTTGTAAAAAGAACTTTTGGAATGAAAACAGGTGTTGCCATCTTTAAGATTAATACTAAAATGGGTAGAAATTTCCAGAGCTAAAAGCTGCATACAAACTGAACAAGAATTTGGAACATGGGACTAAATGAACTGAGAAAAATTAGTTTTGTGACTCTTGTAGGAAATATTGTGGGTTTGCTAATGTTTTAAGAAAACTTTCTCTTGAGACATCTATGATATACAGAAATGTCATAAAAGTATTTGTTTGTAAACTGAAGCATTCATCTTTTCTCTCTACCTAAACTGTCAGAAATTCAAAAGCTCCAAGTGAGTATTTTCTTTCATGGCAATTACAATTGTTTGCATAAGTTCAATAAGAATCTGTTCATTTTGTAGCAGGACACCATTGGAAATACTGGTTATTTTATGAAGGCTTTGACTGCAATGTCTTATTTAAGAGTCATGCACAGTCTCAAAGGTGACCAGACAGCTTTAAGGAACTAAGGTTGACTTTCTGAAACATGGAGCCATAAAGCCTCTTGGAAATGTTAGCTGTATACCTTGCTTACAGAGTTCCCAGCAGCCTCCCTAGATGAGTAAAGATCACTTCCTGGCAGGTGCAGGAACTTAACCATATCTTGGGAACCTCAGGAAGAGGAATTTGCCCAACTCAACAGGCCTGTCTGCTGGAAAGTGGTTGGCTTGGCTTCTGGCCTGGAAAGGCTACAAAAAGTTCAACCTGGAAATTCCTTATAAAAGGTCCCAGCAAAGCAAACTTTAAAAATCCTCATGAACTGTCCTTATTCTTGCTGAGCTTATGTAAATAATTAGGCCAGGGTTGTTAAGATTGAGCTTGTTCCACAAATGCATTAGTCTCGATTTGGCTATCTTTGGAAATGAGGTTTTTTAGAGAGAAACACTGTTTCAACAATGCACCACTATAAATGTTAAATTCTGGTTCTGATTGCCTTTTGCCTAAACTAGACAACTTGAGGTAACCTTACAAATTGTTACAGTATTTCATGTATACACAATCTTCTGTAATTGTTATTCTGTAGGGATGATATTTAAAGGATGGGGGTCACCCCCCCTTTCAAAGACTTAAAGATGGACTTCACAGATCTACAACTAAACAAAGAATTCAGTACTTATTAAAGTTTCAGGCATCACTCTGAAGTCAGTGGGCCAGCTCAAAAGAACACTCAACCTCGTGAGGTGATTTGGATACAGTTAACCAGCTTAAAACGACCCTCAAAAAGATTCTGGGTCCTGAAATCTCCAGCCCTGCTCCAGCCACACCCCAGAAACTGGCTGGTCTATGCATGGCAGAAGCTTGAGAAACCACCAATCCAATAAGATAAACTGTCCTTACTTTTTGCCATCGGACTGGTAAATGTTGGTCCAGAAAGCTGGGGAACAGCAAAAAGTTCCTGTTTACACTCACCTTCAATGGAAGATTCTGTTAAACTAACCTTTCCCAGGTATGATGATTATGGGTTACAGGTAATGCAGGAGAGCATTGTGTCTCTTGGGAATCCTGTTCTTGGGGGTTGCCTCCTTGGGGCTATGCTTGGGGTTTTATGGGGAAAGACTACCCTTCCCATGTGGAGGAATGGGTGCCTGTAGCTAAGTTTTTTGTGACGGTCATTGCTGCTAGAGCTGTGGTTTCTGCAGAGCCCATCTCCTAAGTTTAAATTTTCAGGACAGAGACTACATGGACAGATGCCTGGAGAAATATGGAAACTTGAAGCTTTTCCCACTAGAACAGAGTCAGGCAAGATAGTAGCTAAGAAATTACTCAATGAATTGGTTCCTCGATTTGGAATCCCTATTGGTCTGGGGTTAGATAATGGCCAGACTTTCACAGCCCAGATATCTAAAATGTTGACCCAAAGCCTACAAATAGATTGGAAATTACATTGTGCCTATCACCTCAGAATTCAGGGCAGATATAAGGAACGAATAGAACTCTAAAGGAAACATCCACTGCAGTCAAATCTCCTGTAAAGGAACTCAGACCTGAAGATTGGGTAGGGATGCAGTATCACTTTCTCCAAACCTGGAGGCTTGCCAAATGATACTCATGTGGGAAACATCCTCTACTTTTCAGTACCACCCTGGAACTTGGCTCGCCTGTTCATCAGGTTTAACCCCTTTTTTAAACCTCCATCTCATGAACCAGAGGTCTGATTTCTACATCTTAGTTCACCTCCTTCCTCAGGTTTTCTGCTTTTCAGGTGAAGAAGGAAGAAAGCACCTAGGCTTCATTCCCCAATCTTGGTTTAAAAGAGAACCTATTTCCACCATCCTAGTGCCTCCCTTTGTGGGGATAGGAGTAACAGGATCCCTGGGAATAAGTACTGTTGTTTTCATTACAGGAGATAAAAACTTTAAACTTTTGAGTAGACAAATTGCTCAAGATATATCAGATCTAGAAAGGAATATTGATAAGCTATCTGAATCTGTAAACTCTTTAGCTGAGGTAGTACTCCAAAATAGAAGAGATATAGACCTGTTATTTTTACAAGAAGGGCTTTGTGTAGCTCTGGGAGAACAATGTTGCTTTTATGTCAATAATTCAGGAATCATCAAGCAGAGCTTGATCCAGATTAGACAACAATTGGAATAAAGAGAAAAACAGACAAAATAATGAAAATTGGTATGAGTCTGTATTTTCCTGGTTCCCTTGATTAACAACTCTCATAAGTGCCCTTGTGGAACCTCTTATTATTCTCTTCCTAATAATAACTATAGGATCCCTATAGTTTGATAAAACTACTTCAGTTCATAAATCAGAAAATAGGATCTATAAAGCTTACGGTATTATGTGGCCAATACGTTCCAATAGCCCAAAAGTCAGAATAATGTTATTCAAAGGTTTGAATAACTAACAAAAAAGAGTGGGGATTGTTGTAGGCTAGCTTATAGAATGTAACAGGTATAATTTCCTCTGGAATGTAAGGGGTTAACTTCTTCTGGAGTGTAATGGGTTAACTTACTGAATGTTTTGTTGCAAACTGTTCCCCTACCCTTTTTCTATGGTCTGACCAAGGCCACAACTACAGAAAATTGCTGTCACTGCCCCATTCCGATTGGTTCTTACTGTCCCACTCTGATTGGTCCTTATTGTCCCACTGTGATTTGGTCATTAGAAGAGCAAAGAACAAACGTGATAGGTTCCCATCAAAACTGGTGATTGGCGTGTTACAATGTAATTGGTTAACACAGAATCCTATGCATGTTTATACAATCTCAATGTATCCATTGTTCGGGGCCATTCTCTGCTCCTTACTAACTGGAGTTCAGGTGTGGCCCTGCCATGAATAAAACTTTGCCTCACCTTCAATTTTGCTTTGGTGGTCTCTTCAACATCAGTCTACAACAAATTTGAACTTCTTTTTTTCCTATTATTAGAGGGAGAGAGAGAGACAGAGAGAGAGAGAGAGAGAGAGAATGGGCTGTATAGGGGCAGGGAGAGGGAGAGAGAGAATCCCAAGCAGTCTCCATACTGTCAGTACAGAGACCCATGCAGGGCATGAACTCACAAACTGTGATATCATGACCCGAACCAAGATCAAGAGTTCTATGCTGAGCCAACTGAAGTAGCCAGGCACCCCTATAAAATATACTTAAAATAAAACATAAAATTTTTAAAATATATAAAATATTTTAGTTGAAGGGGGAGGCGGAGAGGGGAAAAGAGGTGGTGGTAATGGAGGAGGGCACTTGTGGGGAAGTGCACTGGGTGTTATGGAAACCAATTTGATGCCAGACATATGATTTGCTACTTTTCTCTTTTACGAGCTCTGTTACAGAAATTAGGTTTCAGGGTGGCTCAGTTGGTTAAATGTCTGACTTCCTCCCAGGTCATGATCTCATGGTTCCTGACTTTGAGGCCTCTGTTGAGCTTTGTGTTATAAGCATAGATCCTGCTGCTTGGAATTCTGTGTTTCCCTCTCTCTCTCTGACCTTCCATGCTGTCTCTCTCTCAAAAATAAATAAATATTTTTTAAAAATCAAGTTTTGGAATTTTAGGACCTTGTATGTCCTCTGAATGATAAGACTAAACTGTGTATCTTTGACCTCATCCATGTTATGTAATTTCACTGGATTGTCATCCTGATCCTTTCCTTTACATGCTAAGCAGGAAACCATAATTAAAAGACAGAAAATACTATGTGTGATTGATAAGTGACCAAAGTCAGGCTGTCCAGGCCTACCTTGTCAAACAGCTTTCTCAGTTTGATGGCTCATTTTTGTAACCTAAATAATGAATAGAATTAAAACAAAACAAAGGGGATAGGTGTAGAAGTCTAGCTCCAGCAGGTCCAGGGCTCTCTGAAGGATGGAAGGTGTCAGCAAGAGAGAGTGTGAGAGAGTGAGAGGGCCTCAAGTTTCTTTCTGATCACCAGGCAGGCATCTCTGCACTGACCCGAGAGTCAGCTTTTTTAATGGTGAAAGTTACAAGGAGCAGAAAGAGCAGTAAACGATTTCTCATAGATAATTTTTACAATTTTCCAGAACATAAGTTACAATTCTACTAGTAATGATTGTCATAAAAAACTTAGCTACAGGCACTCATGCTATCATATGGGAAGGGCAGGTATTTTTTAAGCATACATTTTTCCCATAAAATGTATAAGACCAAGATTTACAAAACCTCAGGTATAGCCCTAAAAAAAGCGACCTTTAGCCAAGAGGCAAACAGCATTGTTTGTAAAGGTCATTTTCTTATGAGTAAGGGTCATTAGGCTGTTTATAACACTAAGAGAAACTTCCCAGAAAAACAGGATTCCCAGGAGACATAATGCCTGCTCTCACAGTCCCAAAGACAAATGATACATTTTATCATAGTAGTGACTTTCAATTATGTCCAGGCCTACAAAGTAGTGAGTTATCAGTTAATTGCTCAGTTAGGTGGAAAATTGTATGTTGCTTGCCTTAGTCACATTAGGGTGTATCTAGTTTACTCATCTTTTCCCTGACCAGTTGCAATCATGACTCAGGGACAGGGCAGGGGGTCAGGGCACTCCTGACACTTATCAGCAAAGCACTCCAAGGTTTGCTGCCCAAGCAGAAATGAAAGTTACAAGAGGGTAGATTTTGGTCGCTGCCTGGTGACAAGAGATCGTGCAAACTTGCCCTATCCTCACCAGGAATTTTCACTCAACTGGTGAGTTCAGATAGCTCCCAACAGATAGGGATATTCCTTTGGGGATTTTCCTTTGAGGGGTATGATTATCAACAGTTTGTTCCCTGGATAGTTATTTTCTATCCCTATATTTGGGTCTCATAAATAAGGAAATTTCTGACATAGTTCACACATACGTATGACAGCTATTATCTACATAAATATAAACATTTGATCATCATTAACAAGATTTATTAAGTACTTGTTACTTGCCAAACACTAGAAATAATAGGTTAAAGATACAGACCCTCCAATTATTATCTATTTGATATTATTTATTTGGTTGGGATACTGGATATTAGAGTAAAATCTGGATTTTAGATTAAATAAAAATTACTGGATATTAGAGTAAAATCAAAGTTACTGTTTTAATTTATTCTCAGGTTTAAGATTTCTGATAAAGATGTACAGACCCCCAGGAAGCCCACAAAGTGTTGAGAACATAATGCTACATCCAGTAGGCAGCTCCCTGTATGGCAGCTTTGGGCACTGCTCTGTCTACTGTCAGGTGACTGGCCCAGATGGCAGCCTGTGAGCTGCTCCCAGACACTTGGAATCAGAGCTCTAGGGACATTCCCCCTCCTCCCAGCTTTTCCTGTTTGTCTGTATTCTGTAGCTGGAGGATGAAGAGACTGTTCATTTGCCTTCCAGGTAAGTACAAGTGAGCTGACATGTCTAGCATGGACTCTTTCCATTGTCCCAAGTAACAAAAGGTAACATTTGGGCACAGGGATGGAGGTATTAAAGGTAATTTTGGCTGAGAGGAAACATGCCTAAAAGTGAAGTACTTTGCAGAGGTCTCTGCTCTGAAAATGTATTAAGTAACTCAAGAAGTAATTGAAAGTAGCAAATAAATACCTTGAGAAATATTTTAAATTAACCTTTGGTATTCCCAAATAAGAAGGTAAATTAAAGACAGAAATCATAAATTATGTTAATAAATTAATATATGAGTAGGCTGTGAATAAGAAATAATGTCCTTTTTCTCATTTATTAATCAGAGATCAAGATGTGAAACTTTTCCTTAACAATCTATTGGTTGGCTTATTTTGGAAATTAAATGCATAAAGTCATAGAGTTTTTTTCTTATTATAATAATTCATTCTTTATATAAAATTAAAAAGTATTTGAGTCTCCTATGGCTTGATACCATACTACATTATATCATACCCCTATAAGTATGTCAATTCTAATTTGAGAAGCCAAGATAAAGAAAGTAAGGCAACGAGACATCAGTGGTTTACCCAAAGTGAATTACACCTACTTGAAAACTACTTCAAAACTCTACCAACAATTTTTCTAAGAATGAGTGAGGAGACTCAGGAACACACACTGTTGTTGGAAGGTAGGCAGTGGACAATATCTGACATTGTATGAGCAGATTTATTATGAGTGGGCTGATATATTATTCATAGGGACATACTAAAAGATGGCATGAGTTGTAATTTTCTCCACATCTGATGGAGTTATTTATATCTAAGAAATAGCTGTTTGACTTATTTCTTGATTTTTATTATTTATTAGTGCTTTCTACTAAAGTTTTATGCATTTTAATTAACTGACATTTGGTAATGATTTCACTACAAGGATTATCTAATAAACATTTTGGAAGTGTTTTTATTTTTCTTTCTTTGATACTCAGCTAATAAAAAAGCATTTCTAAGACCTATTTTTCATACATGTCAATCTTCCCGAAAGTGGTGGGTGAAAGTAAGATCTTAAGTGCTTCATTAAGAACTTTGTTCTATAATAAATTCTCCTTAATTTCTGAAACAGTGTGTAAAGAACATAGACCATTCCAGTCTGCTCTACATTTTAACATATCTAGTTTAATTTCTGTCATTCTATTATATTTACTTTGCCCTAGTTAGCCTTTTAAGCGGAGTTAGTTATGTAGAGCCAAATTTTCAACAGATTACTTAACTGGGATTATGCTCACTGTCACACACTTTGCTCCATCACAATTGTCCTACTTGTCATATTTCTGCCACATCTCCAGGTACCATGTTTGAGTTCCAAGCAGAAAAAAGGTAGAGTAGAACAGTGGAAAGAGAAAATCAGCATGTGAACAAAGACCATCTCTTGTCAAAAAGCTTTTTGAGAAATCTTAGCCAGTAATTCTTGTTTACAATTTAATGGAAAGTTGGGAAAGATGAGAATTCTAAAATAGGAATATGGCAATCCTATAGAGAGAGGAAGAATTGATAAATTCTGTCCATATGTAATCTATTGTAAGACAATATCTGTGGTTCCACATTCTGTAACATTGAATGCTGCTTCTCTCTACATGCACATACAGATGTAAAGACTCCCTCTTAATTACCTTAAATTGAAATTAAGGAGTGAAATAATCTATATTCATATTTTTAAATATTAGCTATAATGCCCAAAACTTAACTCGGTATAAAATAAATAAGACTAACTGATAATAAAATAGTATGTAATTTTTCTCATTTATAAATAGAAATGTAGAAGCCGTAAATAAGTAATCAGACATTTATCCCTATACATAGCATCATCCCATGTATAAGTGTGCAAATGTAGATGTACTCAAGTTTGTTGCCTTGTATTGGAGACCAAACAAACTATGCAGATTTTCTAAACTTGGAATGTCTCTGACCATGATTCACAACAAATTAAAGCACTATCTCTATTGATTTACACTGAAGCTTTTGAAAAAACTTAATATGTAGTAAATCAGAGGGGGGGGAAATTTTCTATATGTACATAATACTTTAGATGATTTTGAGCAAGTCCTTCCTCTAAACGAGTACCTGGGAACTTTTGCAATGTCTCTTGAACTCAGGACAATGACCTTTTGTGTGGGGCTGTCATGCACATTTGCCAGTGGTCTGATATCCCCAGTCCCTAGAGAGTAAATGCAAGTAAATCCCATAATCTTTGAAATAACTGAAAATACTTGGAAAATGTCTCCTAAGGAGCTAGACAACCCCTCTAGAGAACTACTGGCTGATATATTTTCTTCACAGAGAAGAGTTTTTTTTAAGTGCTTGTTTTTTCTTTTGTTGTAGCTGGATTGAACAGTTTTGAGAACTCTGTGATCCAGACCCATCTCCAACCAGTGGGAACCATGGAGTCACACCAAACCACATGCTTCGCAGTACTCTTAACGCTTCTTCCTCCCTGAGGAAGGCCTTATTCTGCATTGTATTTTCTGCAAAAATCTGCTCATATATAAAAAATAAAATCAAAGAATCCTCCCTCAACCTCACTGTACTTGTTATCAGAAGTATTTCACTTACCAGGCAAATTGCTTGACTTCTTTAAACTTGAGTTTCTTTGTAGAAGCAGAAGAATTTATAGTAGTAATTATAACACATGGTTGTCTGTACTGACTTTTAAATATATGTTATATTTTGATGTGCTTAATACTGCACTTGGTAGACAGTATGTTTCTAATAAATGCCTTCTCTAATTGTTATCATTATCAGTGCCAAATGCATGGCCCTGTATAGCTCTTAAGTTTTTTTCGTCTTGTTTTGTTTTACAAATCTTTCTTCCTTTTCTAGCCATACAGACCTTGAAGATCTTCATTTTTTCATTAAGTTCATATTTAGCATACTGTGTAGCTGATAGTGGACATTTAATAAATGCCTTTTGAAGAAAGTTTAAAAGCATATACTAATAACTTTACCTATCCATTACTTCAGCTCAATTTCCACAATATATGTAGAAGTCCTAGGTTACAGTCAAATAGTCTAAGTTAATATTAATTAACCTACCACAGTGGACTCACCCAAGGCAGAGGTATTTCAGGAATAGATCACATGTTTTCTTTAAGTAGAAAATCTAGCACAAATTAACAGTCTTCAACTTTTCTTAAAATGCCATATCCCAGAAAACTCTATTATTCCATCAGGAAAAAAAGGGGGCTACTTGGTGCATAGACAAGTTCCAGAGTCACTGGGTTAAGTGAAATTACATGTAACTGAACAGATCTGTTCATTGCAGGATGCAAAGAGCTTTATTTGGTGAATTAGAATTGTGAGCTCTAAGAGAGTGATATTAAAGAATGTACTTTTTATTTTTGTAAACTAAAGAACAATTATGTACTTAACTTACTGTATTAGTCACCTTGGACTGCCAAAATAAGATACCATAGACTGGATTAAACAGGAGTTATTTTCTCAAATTCTGGAGACTGGAAGTCCAAGATCAAGGTTCCCACAGTTTGGTTTTGGTGAAGCCTCTTTTCCCAGCTTATAGATGGCTGTCTCCTCATCATATGCTCACATAGCCTTTCCTCTGTGCATGTGTGAGCACACACCCCCCATGCACAGGAAGAAAGAGAAAAAGACAGGGAGAGAGGGAAAGAAGGAGATGGAGAGTGGTAGGGATAGGGGCAGAGGGAGAAAGAGAGGGAGAGATTTGGTATATTTTCTTCTGCTTACATGGACACTGGTCTTATTGTATCTGCCTCCACTCCATGATCTCATTCAACATTAATTGCTTCTTTAAAGGGCCTATCTTCAAATAAAGTCACATTGAGTATTAGAGCATCAATGTATGTATTTCGGTCAGGTAGGGGGGAACAATTTAGTCCATAACACCTGCTCATTCTAGAAGAGTTTAACTTTTCATCCATGTTGAAATGAAACCTTTGTGACAGCTACTAAATAGTGTATAATTTTAAGAGTATATTAAATAAGACTGTTCCTACACTTTGGTATAGCCTTTCAGCAGAATGAATTTTTTCAAAAAATGTTTCCAAAAACACACCTTAAATTTTCTTACAATGAGCCTTTGATATTCCTCTGGTAGAGTATTGAGTGTATGTCCCCTAACCATGGCAGGCTTTGTGACAACCGCAGCCAAGAAAGTCTGGTGCAAATGATGCTATGTGACTTCGAAGCTATTATACAACTAGTGCTTGATTCTTTTAGAACACGGGCCGTGAGAGAAGCCAGTACCAAGTGATAGTACAACAGCCCTGAGGCTGCCATGCTGTGAAGAAGCCTACATCAGTGAATGTGGAGAGATTATATGAAAGCGCGTTGGGTTTATATGAAAAGAGAGACATATTTAGTAGTAGCTAGCTGCTCCAGCCTCAACTGTTTCCTGTTCAGACACAAATGACTGTACCTACACAAGAATCCTGGAACCAGAACCATCCACCTGAGCTCCTTCCTAATGTCTGACCTACAAAAATTCTGAACAATAGCGGGATGAATATTATTTTTTAATCCACTAAGCTTGGGGCTGTATGGTTATATAACCATTGCTCACTGAAAAATAATTTGGTACGTAAGCATATCATAGATCTGGGATTAGGCATCAGGGAAACCTGGAAGAACATAGGAGACTGTTTGCAGAAACATAAAGGTCCTAGAAGTGGCTGTTGGTGAGGGGATTTAAAAAAAAAAAACCAGCAAAAACTGGTAGTCAACGCTAAAGAACTCAGGCTCCTATTTCTGTAATCCTGGAAAGTTGGCATCACTGTTTTCTGCAACTGGCCATTAGGATACATGCTTGGTTTCCTTCTGCGAGAGAACTTCTAGACACAATGTGGGAGATACTAGTTGATAACAGATTGAACATAACTTCACAACAATCTCAAAAGAAGTAAAGTTCTAGTGGAATACTAGGTTGTGAATGAATAATGAAAGCAAAAATAAATAAAATGATCAAAAAATTTAAAAACACAGATACTTGATGAAATTTGGGGGCTTAAAGCTCCCATAAGAGGCACCTGGGTAGCTCAGTCAGTTAAGCATCTGACAGGCTCAGGTCCTGATCTCACACAGTTTGTAGGTTCAAGCCCCCCATTGGGCTCTGTGCTGACAGCTTAAAGCCTGCAGCCTATTTAGAGTCTGTTTATGTCTCTCTCTCTCTGCCCCTCCCTGGCTTCACGTTCTGTCTCCCCACCAAAAATATAAATAAACATAAAAAATAAGAAGAAATAAAAAGCATATGTGTATTTTGGTGTAGAAAAAACACAACATGAGATCTGCCATCTTCATAGATTTTCAAGTGCACAATACAGCATTGCTAGCTGCAGGCATCTCCCCAGCTTCTGCCACCCATCCTTCTCATGCGGGGACTGTCCCAGCAATATTTATTTTTGACTAATAAATAATACCTCAGTTTACATGTCTGTAATTGGTTTTCCTAGCTGATATATTAATCATCTTATCTATAACATTTACATCTGATACATTACTTCCTCCTTCTTCCTATAAATAAATGCACTTTAAAAAGTGCATTTG